>VOQJ01047506.1:57070-69318 GCA_015052665.1 Apistogramma diplotaenia | reverse complement strand
CCGCCAGTGCAATGTCAAGAAGTTGCAATAGGGCAGTAAGTAGCTGGAAGTGTAAAAAAAAAAAAAAAAGTGTGGTTAATCATTGTATGTCACCCAGAATAAGCTCTTTCTTTGACAAATAAATATATAACCAGCCAAAGAAAAAGAGGTATGTGGTGACAGTGTCTTTACAAGAAGTTACTCCTATTGAAAATAGCTGCACTGCAATGGTGCATCCATCCTCAGGTGATGCCTCCTGACATGAAGGTGACCTCAGAAGGCAAGATATGAATGGAAAATCATAAATATAATCATTCGAGCACTAATTACGACATAATTACATACATTAGGCATGTGGGTGAGAGTGTACAGGGTTAAAAACCTGATTAAAATAAGGTGGATTGAGAGTGTCACAACCTTGAACACACAGGGTGGGTGGAGACTCCAGACAGCGTGGAGACAGAGACAGAGGTTACCTGCTTGGGAGAGCATTTTCTCGTTATAATTCATATGAGTAATGTTTAACATCTTTGAAAGCCATAGGTCTATTTACACTGCACTGTGGGAAAAGGTGTACTTATAGGTGATGTTTATAAATGGACAACTCTGACTGCCAGACACGTTTGAACCACTAAAGGGTTGTGTTTTTGTCTTTTGTACTTTTTACTTGAGTTTTTGATTTACAGTTTTGTCCTGTCTTTATACTGGCACAATAAATGAGCTTTGTTGGGACCACAAGCTGGAACACGTTGGTCTCTTGAGACAATAAAAGTGTGCTTCATATAAAAGTGTTGCTTGACTTTTTGATTCTTGACACTGAGCCTAGTTTCACTTCTAACACCTTGGAAGTTAGAACATACAAACCTTTACCTTGAAACATCATTTATTTCCTGAAGAAAAATTGTGGAACATTTGCAACAGCTCACTGCAGAAAAGTTCAAAATCACACCTGCGCACTAACTGCACGTACTCAGGTGCTCTTAAGAAGCATTTTGAGATGCTATGCAGTATATGTCCACATTTTGAAGACAAACATTGTACACATTTACACCACATCGTTTATTTCAAGGCTTTAGTGACAGGTTACTTTGCGGCTTCATACTGATAAGCAGCTACTCACACTGGAAAGCATTTGACTGAATCACTGCTCCCATTTGCAAGATATAAAGAAACGAGGACTAGATCAAAAGTGAAGGAGCAGTAAAAAGAATGAAAAAGAAGTACTAACATGCACATTTTTGCATCAACATTAACTCTAGTTTAAGAATTGTGTAGTTCAGGCCTAACTAAGACAGCTATAAATGTGTGATGATGTGTAATGAGAATCTTTTGCTTTTGGTGCACTTGATGGTAATATATAATAAATAAAATATAGCGTTCTTTTATACTCAAAGTGTGTGTGTGGGGAGTGGGGGGCAAACTCTAAATTCTACCAGCAGCCATTGCTGCTATTTTTCCCGTTGTGTGACCCTCTTGTGTTTGTCCACCCCTGGGAGCTATTCATGGTAGTGTAAACCCCAGAGACAAACTGCTGCTCAGCGCTCAACTCTATTGATCTCCCTATTGTGTAACTGCTCCCCCACAGGCTTCTCAGTTCTGTATAAATTATTATGATTCATTCCTTCGGGCACAGGCGAAAGTCAGCCCTGATTCATTTTCCATCACACTGTATGTTATTTCCCCTTTCTCTTGCTCTGTTTTCCCTCATACACACTCATACTCCACCACACAGTAAGAGGCAGAAATAATATTTTTCTCCAAAGCTTCTTGAACTCAGCAGATGAGAAAACATGACACTATTTTTGCCAAACTGTTTCTTCCTGAAGGTTAAGTTACCTCCCGCTTGAGGAGGTCAGCCAGACAGTCTGTTATTGAGCTTGTCATCAATAAGGCGCTAAAATAATTCAATTATATAGTCTCGCTTTGGTTCTCAGTCCGGTTATAATCCATTTACCTTCAGTGGTGATCAATAGGTCGATGGTCAGAGTCGCTACGGAAATTGAGATTTGCTGCCCTCTACTGGGTTTGTCCTGCATTACATCTACTTTTATTTATTTTTTTTATCGCCAGCACCGCATTTCTCATGTAAGGCATTCAGCGTTGCATTTGAACCGTCACAGAGGGTTACCCTATTGTAGTGACTTTCCCAACTGATATTATTTTTATGTGGTCTCAAAAATGATGTGAAAATATTACAAGTGGAATTTATGCACAGGAACCACTTTCTTCTGCAAATGAAAATGTCTTTACAAAAAAAAAGAAAAAAAAATGAAAACTTTGCCTTTAAGCTTCTTAAAGATAAAGATTAGTATTCAAATCAAGAATCTATTTAATTAATCAAAAGTACTGACATCATGTACTTAAGTAGAAGTACGAGTACTTGTGTTAAAAACTACTTTAGTAAAAGCTGAAGTACTAGTTCAACTTCTTTACTCAAGTAAAAGTAATAGTATCGGCTCTAAAATGTAAAGTAAGAAAGTAAAAGTAGCTCTTTGTCCTCTTTCTTACATCTTTCTTCATCTCTGCTCTTTCTTTTCTCTCCCTGAAAACACAGCAGCTGTTCTTTAAGCTAGCAGACGCATCGTGTGGCAAACTGCAGACACTTTTCATGCTTTACATTTTCTATCACTCATTTTTCTCACCATTCCTCCGTGTAGCCTCTATGTAAAGTGCGACTTTACATTGAGCTCTAAACGAGCTTTGCAGGAGCCTCTCCCGCTAGTGTTTGGTGTGTCTGTTCCCACCCTGTCTAATCGACTTCCGCTAAAAACAACGCTAACCGGAAATGCTAACTTTTCTCAGCCGTGTTAAAACTAAAGTAACGAGTCTGTTTTGAAAAAGTAAGAAGTAGAAAGTACCGATATTTGTGTAAAAATGCAGGGAGTAAAAGTAAAAAGTAGTCCAAAAAATAAATACTCAAGTAAAGTACAGATACCCGAAAAATCGACTTAAGTACAGTAACGAAGTATTTGTGCTTAGTTACTTCCCACCTCTGGAAATTTCTTCTCAGAAAAATTCCAGAAAAACTGAGGTTATTATATTTGGCCCTAAAAATCTCAGACATGTGGTGTCTAACCGCATACCTACACTGCATGCCATTACCTTGGCCTCCAGTAACATCATGAGAAAGCTTGGAGTCATTTTGACAAGGATATGTCCTTCAGCATTAAACAAATATGATAACTGGACTGGTATTTACATAGCACTTCTGCTGCAAGCCTCATTCACACAATCAGACACATGTTCTTATAGCACTTTAATCCATGCCCAGGCAGTCCTCCACAGTCCTGCTAATGACTTGTTTGACTCAGGTGTTTTGAAGCAGGGTTGCATCAAAAGCCGCAGGACGCCGGCCCTCAAGGCCTGGGTTTGGGCATCCCTGTTCTAAAGGTTCCCTGAAAAGCCTTTAATTGGTCAAAAAAATTATGCAATTAAAGTACTAACAGGATTAGAAAGGCAGACCACGTTTCGGCCACGTTTGCTTGATTGCCCTCATTTAATCCCTGTTAAATAAAGAATTGAATTTAAATTTCTTCTCCTTAGATACAAAGTCTTGAATAATTAGGTCTTATCCAAAAGACCTTATAGTACCATATTACCCCAGCAGAGCACTTTGCTGTCAGACTGCTGGCTCATTTGTGGTTATTAGAGTTTCTAAATGTTTGAATTCAGGAGACAGACATCCTCTCTACCTTTAAGATTAGGCTCAGAAAGTCTGCATTAATAAATCTTATAGTTAGAGCTGAATTTGACCCTCAATCCTCTCTCAGTTACACTGCAGTAAGATCAGGGTGCCATGTGTCTGTATGTTTTTTTCTTTTTCTCTTCTCATTCCTTTCACCATCACAACTGGTATTTTAGCTTTGAGGCAACTGTTGTGAATTGGTGCTATGTGAGTAAAACTGAACAGAACACTGAATTAAATTTATTTTGCTTTGTGTGTGTGTGGCTGCTGCTCTCACGTCATCTGTGTAATAACAGAAACTTTATGAAATAAACCCTTTGCTGTTTCATTTTTATCCTATTTTGTGAGATGTTCTGCACAAATAAAGTTGTTCTTTTAATGACATCACAGAATTTCTTGCTTTTCCCCTCATTGCTATTCCATACCCAAGCTCTTAAAAACTGCCTCAGATAAATGTGGGCATAGAAGTCCTGCATTTAAATCTATTGGAAGGCTTGTGTTTCTGCTCCTCCAGTTTTACTTTGCCTTGTCAGTCCAATCAGCATTAACATGTGAAATATTGCTGTGGGAACTTTCCCACTCTGCAAACCTCTGAACACGTTATGGAAGAATTCATGTCAGGTTCTGCTACCTCATCTGCAGAGTAGAGCAGGAAGGGGAAATGAGTTTGAGTCTGCTCAAATGTTTTTGAAAGCCTGGGGGCTGACGGCGAATTGAGTTTCAAATGACTTTAAGAAATCGTTATTTTTGTAGGCAAAACGACAATATTTCATTTCTTATATAACTGAATAGAAAGACTTGACTAGATTATCACAGTCTGCCTTTAAGTGGTCTTATTCCTTTACCGCGGCTCTTCTTTTGAAATCCTTTTAGCATGTCCTGGCACTGGAATGAAATAAGTAAATACTACTAAATCAAAGCAGATAAAAAGGCCCATCCATTTTTCCCCCCCGTGCTGTTTGTGATTCAGCATAAAAACCACAAGTCTCCTGACGGGACAGGTTTACCAAACCAGAAACGTTTTGTGTCGAGCTGTCAGAACCTGCCATTCCCGAATAACGAACTTTGGAATAAACTTAGTATAAGAAATGAATGGGTCAGTCATATACCGTGTGAATATGTCAGAGGCGATGACAGCTGCTGGTAACACAGATTTCCTCTCGTCATTGTGAGATAGCAGGTTGCACTCTAGAAACCTGAGTATAACAAACCAGCCGGGTGATGGTAGCAGAATAAAACTATGTGCCCAATTACAAAACCAATTTACACTTTACCCAAATGATGTGTTTTGCTACAACTAAGGTAACAATTCCCACCAGAGTCACTCTGTGTGGGAAGGCCTGAGGAGAAATCCTACAGGTACTGAACAATATTTTTTTGCAGCAAATGAAAGATATCTGCCAACTAATATCTCACACATCTAGAGGATGCTAGCAAATGTCATGAGAGGGTGGAGACATGAATTAAATATGGTCAATGAGGACAGTGGCTGAGTTACTTGAGCATGACAAGATAAAAAGATGTAGTAATGTTATGTTTCTGATTTTGCATCACCCTTGTTCTGGAGGACCTGCAAATTAATAAGTGATCTTTTACATGCCCTCCTGGACAGTATTCCATCGATATTGGCAGTGTATAAGAGAGAGATTGAAAAAAAGGTTGGATATTAATATTCCTGTGGACCCAATAGTGTTTGTACTTGTAACTCCTCAGATGAAGAGCAGGGATATGTGAGCCGTACAGTCCTATTGATTGCGAAGAAGATGATAAGTGTTAACCGGAGGAAGGCTAATTCAGTAGACACATGGACTGAGACAAACATTCGGGTTTTTAAGTGCAGCACTCTCGCCTTTGGGAACCACTGACTTAAAAAAAAAAAAAAAGCTTCTCCAACTCTTTGATGTGGCACTTACGAGTGGCGTTTTAATGAAAACACATTTACACGACAATGTTGTACAACTCATCACCACACACATTTTAGAAAGTTATTTGGTCCAGCATACACCGGTTATTACAGTTTTCTTTTTTAAACACAACCAACTTGAACACTACATGCACATACACACATCCTTCCAGCACTTCTGTGAAGCTAGATAACACTTAGCCCACAGTAGTTGCGTATGCCACATCCTGCAGCCACCATTTCAAACCAGAATCACGGGAAGCAGAACTTTTTTTTTTTACCACCTTTTGGCTCTTGGTAATATTATTTCTGACATTTTATCTGGAAATAACAGTGGTACAACTCTTGCAAAGAAAAAAAAAGCTCCTGATAACAACAATAAATCTAGAGTGGTTTGAGAGCACCTGATAAGGGTATAGAAGTACTGTATATACGTGGTTTCAGTAAGTGAATATATTGTACAGCAGTTAGTTATGAAGCCCTGAGGTCAATCATTTGAAGTCTTTATTACATCCAAAGCTAATCATCAAAAATGCTTCAGGATCACATGTGTGAAGCACTGCATGGAGATGACAAACATCCACACGACTGTAGTTAGACCCATCAAAGTACAAAGCGTGTTCTGGTTTGTGTTCGGAAAGGTTATATACACCAGTAGGATATTAAAATTTCTGGCTTTGAGGGGCTTAACCACACCGCTTTCCTCCAGTGTTTAGAAAAGGTTCCTACACAGTAGTTCCTCCATGCAGACAAACAACAATCTACCAAGAATGAATGGGATCTTTCAAACAAAAAGTATTTTATTAACAGATAAAATTAACGCCCTGCAATAGACTGGTGACCTGTCCAGGGTGTATACCCCACCTTTCACCCCATGGCAGCTAAGCTAGACTCCAGCCGTCCTGTGAGCCTGAACTGGATAACTAGAAGTAAATGTTAAATGGATGCACGGACAGATAGCATTAGCATCTCAACTGTAAGTGATCATTTATGGAGCTCCAGCCTGACATAATTAAGAACTCCTGTCAAAACTGAAATGACTGAAAGCAACGATGGAAAAAAAAATCACTGAATCCATGAATTATTCTTTATTTTTAATTTAGATTTTCTAGTCTTAGGAATGTGCATAAAACAGGTGAACGGAAACACACCTGCTTGTTTCAGTGGTTGGGGCTTCTTTGTACACTTGTGTAGAAATAAATGCTGCAGTCGACGTACCCTGGCTGTGGGCACTTGGAATTAAAAATTCTGCCCATACCTTTGCATAATACGACAACTCTCTATGTAAATGACACAATGACATGTAATTTTTGTTATTAAAAAGAAATCCATCTAATATGGTGTTCTTTCATCGTTTTGGGCTGGAGTTGTAAATTCTGAGTTGCCACTGAATGCAGCACAGTGGCAGAGGCTTCCACACTGTATTTCATGTTGATAGAAGCTGTTCACTGAATGGCAACTACATGACAAATCTGTGGATATCAAACATTGTATTAAAATCAGGAGCAGACAAACACTTGACATGACAGAAGTGCCTGCTGAGATTCACAGAGTTACTTCTGGGTGAACAAGGCTACAACATTCAGTGGGGTTCACACACACACGCACACGCACACGCGCACACACACAAGTGTAACAGCGACAACAATGCTTTGGATTAGTGAAAAACATTAAAAAATCACAATCTTGAGTGTCAGTAAGAGAGTGATTATGGACATACACTCACAGTAATTTGTAAACAAAATATACACAGACATACAGTACTGCACTTTCTCTAAATCTACAGTGGAAGTAGAATTTTCTGTTTTGGTTACAGTCATTGAATTTCATTCATATTTCATTGGTGTATATTTTTTATACAATCTATTTCATGTATCTACTAATATTTACAGAATTAATCTATAAGAGCAGAGAATCTTTTTTTTTTCTCCTTTTAAATCAAAACTAAAAGTATCATCTAATACATGTGTTGCAAACTTTACAGTTCTCCTCAAAGTGCAAGACTGTGACAGGGGGGAAAGTGCTTGAATCCAGACAGCAGTTCACTCAACAACTCTGCTTCACCGGCAAAAGCTGTTGTCATATAAATACACACTGAACCATTCTGATGGAGCAAACAGCACCGACACCTTTCACTTACGGCCTTTGTCTTTCTTAAAGCTACAGACAGCAGTGTTTTAGCCTGGAAAATGATTTTTGGCTCATTTACTGAGTGACAGTTTAAGCTGTTAAAAAATGTGAAATCCTTTATAAATTTTGGTTATTTGTGCACAACAGAATGATTCTTGCTGGCAATGTACAGATGAAGCTACATGAGCACCACGTTGGAGCTTGAACTTTACTTATTTGTCTTTTGTGATGCTATATTTGACGTCACATCAATTAGAGTTTGACTATATGTGAATTATCTGTGGTAGGTATCAAGTGGCACCTATGCTGCTGTTCTCTCCTCAGCCCCAACCGGTCGCGAGAGATGACTGCCCCTCCCTGAGCCTGGTTCTGCTGGAGGTTTCTTCCTGTTAAAAGGGAGTTTTTCCTTTCCACTGTCGCCAAGTGCTGTAATTATTGTAAGGTCTTTACCTTATAATAAAAAGCACCTTGAGGCGACTGTTTGTTGTGATTTGGCGCTGTATAAATAAAATTGAATTGAATTGAATCGTGTTAAATGTGGATTTTTCTGTTTTTCTCACTTATGTTTAGCCTTTTATAGTCATATTTTAAAAAAGCCTCAAATTTGAAACAAACTTTTCAGGGTGTTTCAGTTTCTTTTTGTCTGTTTCTGGCTGAACTCTTTGATGTGGGAGGTTGTAAACTGGTGGCACACTGCAAATGATTTAGCACATTTAGTGTGATGACTAAATTTGAACAATTACTGTCTGTGTTCTAGATAGGTTATCCTTCTCTACATGTATATTTAATTTTACTCTCCAAAATAAGTGGCTCTGTGGTGCAGTGGTTAACACATTCACCTTATACTGTACATGAAAGCTCCCTCAGGGTGTCACAAGCTGACATGCTCCTTGTGCCGGCCACTTTAGATGGTTTGGAGTGAGTTACAGCTTTTTGCATATTATCTTTTCAAAAATGTGCCAGAACCACTGAGGGAAAAATATATTTATGTATATATGAGATCTACAATAACATTTGTTAAAACATTTGTTTTATGAGATGCCTCATAAGCCACCAGTGATTTAGTTTTTCTTTTCTGGACCTAAATGCTGCCAAGGAATGTTACCCAAAATCTCTGCCTATTGGCCAAGATTACACTCATTGCTTAGCAACACTGGCTTACTGTACGGGGAGATTTTGAACACGTTCTTCCCTGCAAAGCAAAAGTACACCAAAGTGTAATGAATACAATGGTTACGAGGAGTTTTCTGCCAAGAAAAGTGTTGTTGGTACAAAAGCAGGACGCAGATGTGACAGCATTTGTTGCTAGAATTGTTGTTATTAAAGACCCTGAATGCCTATTATCTGTTCTCTTAATCCCTTCAGAATGAGCCTTTGCGATCCTACAGAAAAATGTTGCATAGCTCTGCATACCAATTAGAACTTGTCAACATTTGGTAACATTTTTGTGGCCAGTTAAGTGAAATAAAATCCACACCTACATTGTGCTGATGAAGCAGACTGCCTGAGTTTAGGAAATGCACTCTTTAAAAATTAAAACCTAAGAACATGTTATTCTAGCTTTACATTATTGTTGCTTATTTCATTTTTATTATTAAGAAAAAGCTAGAAGCAGGGACTTTTCTTTTTTTTTTTTGTCTTTTCTGGACTCTTGATGTGGGAAGCTGGGAAGTGGTGGCACACTGCTGGGTGTGGCTTTAGATCCACTGACAGTCTTTCTCTCATAGGTACAGTATGCAGCAACACAACACGTCTGGGTCACAAAAGCCATACATTTACATCCTCTGGCTCAACGTCGCACACACAAACGGCAGTTCAACTTGCTAAATACACACATACAAATTTTCAAAACTCACCTGGAGCAGAAATCATTTTCACACTGAACAAGTAAAACATCACAATCCGGATTCTTAACGCATGCAGCGTGTGAACACACCTTACTCCTGGTTTACTAAGACTTTGTTACAGGTGTTTTTGCAGAGTGTAAATATTGAGCTACATGTAGCCTCTCAGCCTGACGGTTACGGCGGTTCGAACACTTGCGCAGGTAGTTTTACCCAGGCTCGTATAAATAATTGAACTCGTTAAAACTTGAAGCTGACATCATATAGGAGTGAAGTGGTCTCTTTTTAATCGTTCCTCATTCATCTCTGCTTGTGAAATAGCTCCTGTTGACAAATCCTTAGTAAATCTGTGGGGTTAATGATTGCAGCTGAGTCTCTTGGCTCGTGATCATTGTGTAGGGTGCAGTTGTGTGTTAATGAATAATTACAGAGCTACAAGAAAAACACTATAGGAAGGGAGAAATAGGCTTGGCACCGCTTCAGTATTATCACATAGACGCAGACTGCAAAGTCTGTACAGCTGAGTGTGAATGTATGTGTGGGGAGATTGTGTTAAGTGTTTCTGTTGTGAGCTCCTTCTGTCTTCGTCAACCTCCTCCTCTTCCTCACTGCGTGGGGGAGCAGTCGTCTAGATCGAGCAGCTCCCTGACCAGTCTCTCTCCGAACTGCGCTCGGCTGTAGCGTTTGACTGTGTAAGCGTCAGACATCTTGTAGAGAATGTACGCGTTGTTGATAGCAATACTGATGCTCAACCAGAACACCTGCTGCCACGTCTTGTTGGGCTTATGGAAGATGAAGTACCTGTGTGAGAAATGAGCTGATTACGGCCAAAGACATGTTATTTAAATCTTTGCAATGTACAGTTAGTTTGGACAATGAGACATTTTTGTAAGTTTGTCTCAATATAATATCAAAATATAATTGCCCGAAAACATCTAAAAGAGCGTGCACAGTTCCTTAAAAATAAAAAAAAAATAGTCTGCACTTCAATTACAGCTTGATTGTTTTATTTAAAATCCACTGAGGTGTAAAAAAATTCTTGGTAACAAGTAAAGTCGTGTAAAACGGTGCACGTACTTGCTGTACTTGTCGTCGTATTTGCAGATGTAGCTGAGGTGTGCTGCAAAGGCCTCAACAGCCAAGGGACACGGGATCTCCCCACTTTTCCTCTTAATGATCAGCCCTGACACACACACACACACACACACACAAACACAAACACACACTGAACTGTGACTGAGAGGCACAAAAAAAACCCATTTAAAGTAATTACGAAGTAACTATTGGCTGTACTAAAAATAGAGATTATTGATGGGTTTTGTAACTATTAGGTGAAAAACACTCACACACATGTACACTCAGAGAGGAAAGAAAATCTGTGCTGGATGATAACAGTTCAACTTGTCTTGTTCATCATTCAAAGAGCACAAACGCTTCATTTAGGCTTAAAACCTAACAAAACTTATTGTCATCTCCTGGAAATGAAATATCACGGATTAGAAGCTTCCATTGATTCTCTTTGACATAAATGCTTTATGATGTGCCAGTTGCTTTTGATAGCAACTTACATCCAAAAGGTGCTGAAACACTTAGAATGTTATTAATTTAATCATTACTTGGAAAAACAAAGTTTCCTGCAGTGGGAAGATATCGTCCTACCTTTTTTTGTTGGGGAATAGGCATTGGTTAGGAACCTGAAGTGTCCCTTGTTGTACCAGCTGATCAGTGAGATACTGCCTTTCATCATTATGCGAGACTGGCCACGCTGTGCAGGCGTGGAGCCGCAGACCAGCATGTTCTGTGGTAAGCCTGTACAGTCGCTCTTTCTGGTGCTCAGCAAACCACAACAATAGATATCTGGAGAGGGACAGAGAGAGAAGAACTTTCATTATTTGTACAAATACTTCTAAAACACACCCTCAACTAGAAGGGCACCCCAAAGTTTCTACGTGCTGATACTACACTGCAATACATACCACTCCATGCTGTTATACTCTGTCAGGTTCAGCTATATTTTGTTTGGGTGTTAGGTGTATGTCACTGGAGTGAAATATTCTTTGACCCTTTAATTTTTCCATCCGGAACCGTCCTTTGATTATGAACACACTTTGCTATGACAGAACTTATGGCCATGTTACACTATTTGGGGGGGTGACTTATCCTCATGATAGTAAATAATCCTGTTACAAAATCCTGGATCCAAGTCATGATCCGGATCATCACCAAAATGTCAAAGACAAACAAATCGACAAATGTGACCGAATACATAACCTCCCTGCACCTAACAGTGGATGAGGTAACTAATATACACAAACAGCCCTTTTAAGGGCTAAAAAACAAAGCCAAAAGGCCAAATAGCAAATGGCCACTTGAGACTGGCTCCAAAAATAAGTTAAGAGCTGTTAACCTGAAAAATATGTGCAGGGGTGGGAAGTAACTAATACTTTGTTACTGTATTTAAGTAGATTTTTCAGGTATCTATTTATTTTTCTGACTACTTTTTACTCCCTACATTTTTACACAAATATCGGTACTTTCTACTTCTTACATTTACAAACAAACTCGTTACTTGAGCTTTAACACGTCTGAGACAAGTTTGCATTTCCGGTCACTGCGCCGTCAAACATCAAACGGTCTCAGCCTAAATGGCGGAACAATAACACATAAGAGAAAATCATACTGGCGTGTCCTCCATCACTTTTCACAT
>VOQJ01047506.1:6049-46579 GCA_015052665.1 Apistogramma diplotaenia | reverse complement strand
AAAAAAAGTCCAGCCCACTCAAAATAGAGAAACAGGGCTGGAGCTCCACTGGCCTAGTTGCATCAATGTGGATCGGATGCATACAGGGCAACAAAAAAAAAAAACCAAACAAGTTAAGTTCCTTTGCTGGGGAAGTCTGTGTAAAGCAGAGTGCTTCCCCATCTGTGCTTGCTCTGTGGATGGCTTTTCAAACACAGACTCACTGGAGGGGCTGTTGAGCTGGTTTGAAATACTTAAAGCATTTTAAAAAATTTGATTCTACAGAAAAACCGGGGAATCCCTGAGCTAACACATAAGAAAGTGTCTATATTTAAACATTTCCGTCAGTGAAACTGCAGATAGCTCAGAAAATGGTAATTTAACAAATATTGGATCTCCCTTGTTTTACATGAATCTCTCTGATCACTCTGCCCGCTGTTCACTCAGGAAGAACAAAGGTTTAACCAGTGCACACAGAGAAGAGATAAGCTAATCAAGTTATAACTGACACAGTCTTTTAACCCCGTGAACTCCATGTTGTGGGGCGCGCCCGTTTGATCTCATTAATGTTAGTATCTGCATGCAATTCATACCCTACCTGCTAACTGCTGTCCTTTCCTTTCTCTTCCTGTATGTGTAAATGTATTATGGTTGTGGCTCAGACAGCTCACCTGATACTGGAACACATAAACATGCTGCCAGCATCAAACCTTCGGATGTGCGTGACTTAAAAGAAATTTTCACCACCTGGAAATGACCTCTTAAACTTGTTTAAAATTTCGCATCTTTTTTGTTATACTATGCCGTTAATGAGATCTAATAAAATGTAGCTGTGCTGTTAAAATGTGATGCTCCTGAAGGCAAAGGGGTTCTTTTGTCAGCCAATATAAAGAGTCCAAAAATATAGCAGGCTTGGAAAAAACACACACACACACACAGACACACACCACCTCTCACAATGTACCCACCTGTGTTTGTGAAGGTCTGAAAGTGCAGCTGAAGGACTGCTGCAGCGAATCCAGGAAGGGCTGGATCTTGTAAAGGCCCTGGTTGCTTCCCTGTGATGGCCGGAACGCCACGATGTGGAAGTACTTGAGGATCTTCTCAAAACGTGACTGACTCATCTTCAAAGCGATGCTCTGGTTGCTGAAAAAGCCGGAGCTCCAGATGCTGAGCACCGACTCGCAGCGGTGCACGCTAGTGGAGGTGACAAAGCCCAGGAACGCTTTCATCTCCTGGGCCGTGACGGGACGCCAGCCTTCGTCTGAGCCGAAACGCTCCTGAAACTTCTTGGCATACATGTTAGTTTGAGTGACCATGTTCTGGATGCAGTTGTCCGGGACAAAGAGCTGGAAAAAGTCCAAGGCTGTAGCGGTGGCCGGCATCTTCTGAGCAGGGCCTGTTTTGGGAAAAAGTGAAATGTTATGACAAAGGAAACTGTAGTGATTGACAGACAGAGAGTCCCATATGGGTTAACGCACACACAAGACTGTCACTTACTCCCAGCTTTTTAACTTTGGTACGAAGCCTTCAATTTGATTGACTTTGCTGAATAGAAGGTTTCTTTTTTGAAGCTATAAAACACAATAAAATATAATTTTGTTGAGCTGTCACTGTCAAAGCTGTGTGGGATGCACACAGGCTCACTCCTGCTTATACAAACTACAATGACAGCTCAAAAGAAACTTGAGAACCGTAGCATGAAAACATCAATTAATCGAAGGTCTTAAAATGCATCAAAAAAACCATCAGAGCATTATGTTTACATTAAAAATAACTGCGTGACTTTTTCATGCAGCAGCCACAGCAGCTTGTGGTATGAATGTCATAAGCCCAGGGCAGCAGTTAGAAAGTTTACACGACTTGACAGCCACCACACTGTGATGCCAGTCAAAGTGTGGCGTTTCTGCGCTTGCGGAAGGCTTCAGTGTCTTGCTGCTTTCAGGTTTATGGCAGAATAGGAGTCAAAATAATGCTTCAATACAGGCGAGCCATGAGCCATTAATGAAAGGCATCTGAAGTATGTCAAATATGGATCAGCAGATGACAGATGGCGTTGTTGATACAGAAGCGTTTACCGTATCGTTAATGAAAATCTGAAAATGATTAAATAATCCAAAGCAATGGGCGGGGCGCAGGAGAAGTGGAGAAGAGAGTGCAGGTATGGTGGAGTGGGTGGAGTCCAGTGTCGGGGTGATGCGTGACAGAAGGATAGCAGCAAGAGTGAGAGGGAAGGTTTGCAAGATGGTAATGAGACCTGCTAGGATGTATGGACAGGAGGCCCAGATGGAGGAGGCACCAGTATGGGCAGGATTAGAAATGAGCTCATCAGAAGGAGCGCTCAGGTGGACTGGATTGGAGACAACGTTAGAGAGGCAAGATTGAGATGGTTTGGCCGTGCGCACAGGAGGGGCAGTGGATATACTGGACAAAGGATACTGAAAATTCACAGCCGTCGTGAAGGAGGACAGAGAGAGTGTGAGAGTGAGAGGTGTGAGAGAGGAGGATGCTATGGACAGGGTGAGGTGGAGGCAAATGATTTGCTGTAGTGACCCACAAAGGGAGCAGCTAAAACATTTATGAGAATGTGAATGTCTCTAAAACCTGTGGATTAACACAGAGCAGTCTTAGACCTGGTTGTAGTGTGTGGGTGATCAGTGCACAGTGATTAGTGTAAATCATTATAATGGCCTATTTGGAGCACGCAAAATGTATTAAGAAATGCATTACGTTGACAAGCAAGAATCGTGTTTGCTAAAATTAAAGGATTAATAACTTAAACAGATGTCCAAAAAGCATAGCCAAGGCCTCAGTCGCAAAGGTCTCGAGGCTGGAGGTTGATGGTGGTCACTGTCTGCATCTTTTATGCAAAGTACAGGCAACTGCGGCATTCTGCTCAGTTGGAACTGAGCCATCCTTTAAAATATAGCATGAATACTTAAATTGCTGTCTTAAAAATACAGATTAAGTATTGACAAAGTTGAAATAACAGTATTTGCATTAACATTAAATTCATAGAATTCATAAAAGTAAGGCATAAATGGTGAAATATGGCATACACAGTTCACCAGCTAAAGAACAAATGTTTGAAACAGCATAAATTGATTAATTACCAGCAAAATTAGCTAAAAGGCAATGGATACATTGGTAATTTAACTAAAATTAATCCATACAAGAGCCAGAAATGTTTTCTAAAATGTGTTAATGGCAGCAACAGTGAAGCATACTCGGGACTTTTCTGCCTGACCTAATTATTCTGCGTCACTGGTTGCGGGTGAGATAACATTTATCTCTCATTTAAAAGCTCTCTGTCTGCCTGCCTCTGGCTCTTTCTTTGAAGCAACACAGTCGATACTCGGTGCAGTAACTGGCTTTGGTTTGCTCAGGTTTTCGCTCAGGTTGTTGGATCCATGAGAGGTAATTTGGACTTTGAGCAGAACATCTTCTGGCGCAATTGAACAGCACAATCTCATTATCGTGGAACAATAGGAGAAAAAAAAAAAAGGCTTTCAGCCTCCTTTCTCGATCCCTGAGAAGCTGGCTGCGACTGAAATAATGAAGGGCTTCTTTGCTGCGTTACAGATAACACAACCAAGACTTTACCCTTTATGGTACACTGTTAAAAGTGTGTAGGAGGACAAGACAAGAAGTGTAGAAAAGACAGAGTGGAGTACAGGCATGCCCACTCAGTTGATGCTTGCAGACAAGACAGACAAGTAAGCCGGGGCGCAGCTCAAAGATCAACTTCATTTACATCCCATTAGACGTGAAAGGTAAAATTCAACACGACTTCCGATTCGCCCCTGAAGAAAAACATCAGACGTTCAAGACTGAAGGTCTGCTGAGGCAAAATGATTCAGCTTAGCTCGTCTCAGAAGCGCAAACACAATGTGAGGAAGAAGTCGTGATCTTCCTGGATAATGGAATTGTCTCATCTACTGCTGAGCAAACATACACTTCCTCTGGAGACTTTTTCTTTACGCAGCCCTACCAGCTCATCGTCACTCCAGCCTGCATCAGTCAGATGAAACAGGATTAAGCATTTGCATAACTCTCCTTTATGCTGTCTGCATGGCAGTCCTATAAATATTATTTTCCCACATTACTCAAAACAAAAGTCCACCTACACTGCACAAACAGACAGGTATAATCCCCCATGATTATCAGCAGTTGTGGTATTTCTATTGTCCGCGGACAAACATCTGCCTGGTAGAGCTTTTATAGCCGTGGATTTGCTGAGAGAGATTACTGTGTATTTGAAGTGGATCAACCCTGCACGTAGACTAAACATGTTTTGAGCTCAGTTTTTTTTTTAGCGGAAATTAAAAGGGAGAGCACCGAAGCGCACTTTCTCACCAACGGGGCTATCGAGAAAAGTTTATTTAGTCACTATGCCAGATTTGGAGTGGATCAATAACAAATAGTCCAATCTCTACTGTATTATAGCAAAAAACCCTCTTCATGTGTGTAAAAAGAAGTTATGACATCCGGGGAGGAGCAGTAATCTTTCAGTGAGCCTCAGGAAAGCGAAGCAATAAATAGTTCTTTAATTCCCTTCAGCATCATGATAAGGTGCTTATATAATCTAAGAGCTATGGTTCATAATCTTTGGCCTGGTCATTTGCCACCTGCCTCGCACTGCACTGAAAGCCATCGCACGCTCTCGCAAAGACAGCACATCACGTATGAGCATCCACGCTGCGCCTGTGTCGGCACGCACTGGCTGACAGAGAAATGGGCAGGGAGACAGGCGGGAACTGGCCGACTTTGTGGAAACATCATTCGTGCCATTAAAATCTGCCCAGACGCAAATTTGTGCAGATACGCTGATGCTCGGGATGGAGTTAGTCTTATCTGTTCAGCCCGATTAAGTCACAGAACAGTCTTGGCTACTTGAGGACTCAAGTGTGATTATGTGCTCTGGCAGTACTACATCCAGGCTTTTAATCATCGCTACCCTGACACAGGATGGCAGGCCCACGGTCACACCGGCTCTGCTTCTGCAAACACACAGTGACTGCATTTTAACAAATCAGACCAGACCATACAAAGCAGAGACGGACACACCTGCTGTCACCCCGGCTTAAGTCAACAGAGTCACAAAAGCCAAATAAAGCACAGCAGTCCAGGATGTGGGAGTACAGAACATCCTCTAACATTTGCGCCGCAGTAAGAACCTCTCATGGTACCCCAGCTCAGTGCAGCTTGGTTCTTAAAAACGACACTACTCCATTTCTAATACAGAGCAGGATTACTGAAGATAATTGGATAAATAGACCTGGAAAAAAAGCAAAAAGTAAATAGAGATATTTGGGGTGTTTGTGCCCTTTATGGTAATCTTATTTCTTGAAACAGGCCACCTCTTGAACCAAACAGCTCTAAACCAAAATTTAAAAGGTTTTATCTCATTTGATCATATGTGGGCTTTTATTTTTTTAATCCTCGTGTTTTTGTGTTTGCTGCCCTGGAACAGCTTGCAAAACAAATCTCTGCACACAGGCAGTGCCGTTTTCTTACTTTGCAGTGGCTTTACGGCAGATTATGTGTAGTGGGTCCTTTTTTATTCATTTGAATAGTTGTGTACCTACTAGGCTGTGTGTCAGCACACTGGGACTTGGCCCATGCTACAGCCATATGCCGATTCCCTTCTAAGTTTGCAACAGTGCATCGTGTCATGGTGGAAACAGGATGGCATTCCCACAAATCGTTTAGGCTTCAGCGGAGGCGGAGAAGATGGAATAGTGCAGCTTGACTGAAAGCGCTGCACTGTAAACCCAACACCCCACTCAATAAATACTGTTCTAAAGACTGACAGGCTGATGGCGTGGTACAGGAGAAGGAGCATGTGGGTGCACACGCTGCTGTTTAACTGTCACAATTCGTGCACACAAATGTCTCCCCCCTTTGCATACATGCACACAAAAATACCGGCAACAGTGTGCAGCCAAAATCAGGATTCCCTGAGGTTGTGTTTTGTGTTCATGCAGTTGGTACCAGTGGACAAAGCATTTGTGCATTAGTTCTGCATAAATGCACAGGTGTTATACAGCATCCAAAGACATGCATGTTAGGTTAAGTGGTGACTCTAAAGAGTCCATACGGCTTCTTATGTACACTGAGCTTATCTGCAATAAAATGTGCTATTTATGTGAAATAACCTTTTAAAATATGTGCACACAGGACATGTGTGTGGAGACATCATGCTCTTTCTCTAAATTACACAGCACGTCCCTATGCGCTGCTCTGAAACATGAGCACACACACATAAGACAGCATGCCTACAACAACACCAAGCGGTGATGCATCAAAGGTTAAGCCTTTGCCATTAACTTAATAAAGCAATTAACGATGCATGTGTCATGTTTCTCTCTGCCACTCGTCTCACTACGCACGCACACACACACACACACACACACCCACAGATAAAAAAAACGAGAGCCGTATTCAGTTGTAAAGAAAAAGTAGTAGCTTTGTGGGTGCTATTTTGGCTCTATATTAGGAGAGACAGAAACGGCATGCCTGACCTGAAAAATGTGGTTTGCACTCTTTCTGTCTTTTTGCTCCCCGGTGCACAAATTACCCCATTCATTCTGCCGCGCATCGTGTCTCACCATATGTCTCTTTGTACGGCGGGACTGTGACATCCTGCAGAGTCTCCGTCCAGCCCTCTTCCTCTGCCTGACTACGGGATAGAGAGCCCGGGGGGCCGGCCGCGCTGCCACCTCCCGTTCCCCCGCTGTGTCCACTCTCCTTATCGCCCCGTTTTGGGTGATGGTGACGGTGTTGTTGCTGCTGCTGCTGATCCTCCTCGCCTACCTCGGCTATGTAGTTATCGGAGTCGGAGTCTCCGGAGGTGCTGTAGAAAGGATTGTCGCTGCTGTCATCCCCGGACTCGCCGAACACGTCGTCGGATATCTGCAGGCTCTCGTACCGGGAGCGGGCCGCTTCCAGGAGAGACAGCGCCTTCCGCCCGCACTCCGCCATCTCTCTGTATTGATGCTCCTCTCCTCTCCTCTCTTTCTCTTTCTTCCTCTCTCTTCTTTCTCACCCTTTCACTTCCTCCTCAGTGGCGTGCAAGTGGTCACGATCTTGCAGAGAAGCAGGGACGTGTTTGCCTTTAGTGTGGCGGTTACACCCTCCACTGTGTTAGGTATGAATTATGATCCACCTGGCGTCCCGGCTCGGATGCGGAGCTCGGCGATCAGCAAGAGTACGGATCCGGTGGCAGCTGTCCGCTTCAAGGGTACTGAAATATTTCCGCCCCCTTGCTCTGCCTACAGCGCTGCGCACTGGGCAAATACATCAATAGTTATGGCACAGCATCCGGGTTGAGAGACCAGCGAGTTATTTATCCACTCTGAGAAATAGAGAGAGTAGTGGCTGGCACTGAATCACCTGACACCGTAGCGTTACACAGCCATCCAATAAGATTTCACTTTCCAAAGCAAACTTGGACTGATGGGAGCTGCTAGAGCTGAGGTACAGGAAGATTATGATGACTAGCGATAATACAATACTGGAATAATAATGGTGGATGCAGGAGGTGATTGTGCGAAAAAAAATATGTATAGTTTCTCTATTTAATTAAAATATAGAGAAAATAATTTTACAATTATTATTTATTAGCCGCATTTAGACCAACGTTTAGGCCCAAATCCTACTAAAAAGTCATAAACTGACATTAAATTTGACTCAGCATTTTTTCTAATTTTACCTTCACAAACTGGCATTTGTAGTTAAAACAGTAAACAAACAACCAAACAAAATCTGACAGGAATAGGAAATCATAGCTTTGGGCATTTTACATTAAGAAAACAAGATCTCAATATACTGTTTAAGAACTTCCTTTCCATCCTAGTGGCAAACTGCAAGACGATTAGAAAAAATCTGTTTTAAAGGGGGTCACGCTGAATGGTGATTTTATTTTTTTTCTGTTTACTGAAAACGTTTGAGAAATACTATCTATTATTAAGTTTCATTTGCCAGTGCTCTGAACAAACAAATAAAAAAACTGTTCATTTAAAAGAAAAGCAAATAGGTGTATGGTCTAAATATCGTGAGAGCTATGCAACAGCTCCCCCTGCAGTCTCAATATGTCAATGGCGGTCGCGTAATAAGGTGCCTCTACGTGGCGTATGAGTATCGCTTCAATCACTGTCTTCTTCGTTGGTGCGCTTGCCATGTTTGCGGAAGCTTGGCTCCAGCTAGCTCAAGGCTGATGATCATTTCTCTCTGACTGCTGGCTCAAGTTGTGTTTTCTTTTACAAAATGAATTTACCAAAGGCACCGGATTCTTTGTGCTTCGATAAGGATGTTTTTATGAAGGTGAGAGTGTGTGTGAAGGCTGGTTAAAGCGTTAGGTGGTCAAACTAGTTAGCGATAGGCTAGCTGAGTATCGATAATAGACGCACATTTTGATGCTCCTATGTTAGTAAAGGTTTATCAGTCAGCAGGTATACACATTTTATTCAGCTGGCAGGATAACGGGGGTTAACGTTAAACAGCAGGCAACATGCAGTCGTTTCTGAGTGAAATAGACGATTCGTGAGTAGTGCACTTTGCTCATAAAATCACCACACACTGAGGGACACCTGTTCAACTGCTTATTAACGCAAAAATGTAAAAATGCAGGCAGCAAATCACATGGGTGCAGCACAATACATTTAGTCATGTAGACACGGTTGAGACAACGTGTTTAAGTTCAAACCGATCATCATAAACAGGGAAAAAAGAGTGATGTGTCTCTATATCATCTCCCATCTATATGTTTAACTGAGAATTGTCTAAAAAAAGAGAGAAAATATCCAGTGAGCAGCAGTTCTCTGGACCAAAATGGGTCGGTGATGCTAATACAAGAGGAGAATGACTGATGGGAGGTCAAAAGTAACTCAGATAGCCATACCTTACAACCAAGGGATGCAGAAGAGCATCTCTGAAAGCACACATTCGACCTTGAAGCAGAAGACCAAACTGGGTGTCACTCCTGTCAGCTAAGAACAGGAAACTGAGGCAACAGTCTGTCTAAATCTCTGTTGAATATGTGCTGCAAAGACTTTAGGCAGTTCTGAAGGCAAAGAGGGTTTCACCCTGGTTTTATCAATATGTATGTGTTATAGAGGCCGGAGTGCACATATGTCACTGAGTGCATGCTACCATATTCTCTTTGTGTGTGCAGGATGACTTCGACGTGGATCAGTTTGTGGCTGAGTGTCGGAAGCAGGTCCAGCTGGAAGAACTGAGAGAGGACCTGGAGCTCTACTACAAGCTGCTGAAAACAGCCATGGTAGAGCTCATCAACAAGGACTATGCAGACTTTGTTAACCTCTCTACCAACCTGGTGAGTTGTTATTAATGTTGCTTTATGTTAGGAGCTGTGGTTTTAAATGTGTAAAGGTTACAAACAGTAGCCAACAGGAAACAGGAGAGAATGCTGGGACAGGAGTTAGGACAGGGTCCTGTGGAGTGGAAAAGATAAAGGTTTGGATAGGGCTCTGAGTGACCAGTGTTTATTTTCTATGATTTTTTTAACTGGGTATGCGAAACTGTGTCAGTTCTTTGAGTTTCTATGGTATAATGATGCAGATAGATGAATGCTCACTGGTAGCACATTCATATATGATTAAACGTATTATTTAAAGAATAGTGTGCTTTTTATTTGCAGTTTATGCATCAGAAACTGTCCAGTAAACCACATTTTTGACAGTTTTGAGCCTGTTTTTTTCCAGATTGCATCATTGCTTGGCTGTTTTTGAGCACAGCTGAGCTTTTCAGTCTGCATCCTTGGCTGGCTTTTCCTGTGCTGCATCACAAATTAGTTTTGGACTAAAGTTTTAATAAAAAATCCTATCTGAAGATGGCAGCTTGTGCCAAGAAATTATAACAGGAATTTTGACCTTTGCCACTTTTTCCAGAGACACATTATGCAAAAGAAAAAATTAATCCAGTATTTGTTGGGCTCCTAATATGCTTCTGAACAGTTAAACACATCCTACAGTTTTAATATTTCTAAAATAAATCTTACAGTTTGCCCCTAATATGACCTTTGTTCCTTCATTTCAGGTGGGGATGGACAAAGCCCTCAATCAGCTTTCTGTGCCATTAGGACAGTTACGGGAGGAGGTTATGGTACGTTCTCTGAATAAATATACTTCAGGCTATAATTGCTTCCTGCTACTGAGTGTTTATCTCTTGATGCTGTTTGTTTCAGAGTCTGCGTTCCTGTGTGAGTGAAGTGATACAGGCGATAGATAACCAGCTGTCTAAACAGGAAGACCTGCAGAAAAAAAAGGTTTGGCTCATTTTTCTACAGTCAGACTTTATGCTTTGATCAAAGTGTATTTTGTGTTCATCTCTGTAACATGTCCATAGCAAGCTCAGTTATCTATTTTTATTGTCACCGTCAATCAGGTGTGCGTGTTGAGGCTGATTCAGGTTGTACGCTTAGTGGAGAAGATTGAGAAAATCCTCCACTCACAGAGCTCCAAGGAATCCAGCTCTTTGGAGAGCAGCAGGTGGGGAGCTGACATGCTAATCCAATCAATATACACATGACTTGGCAGATTGTTAAATTATAACTGAAGTGACTGCGAAAAGCCCAGAACAGATATCGGGCATAAAGTTGTCTTTTTTTTTTTTTATTTTCACAGTGCAGTTTTCTATGGGACATTTATTATTTATGCACCAAATCAGAGTGGCAAAATACAATATATATCTTGAGTTCAGTTGTGTTGAGTTTGGTGTTTGTAGGGCCATAATGGTATGTTGTTAGTCAGATCTCTTTCCATCTGTCTTTATTCTTCTATGAGTGACTTTCTCTTTCTCTGTGCACAGCCCCTTGTTAGCAGGACAGATACTAGAGAGGATTGCAACAGAATTCAACCAGCTGCAGTTCCACGCTGTGCAGAGCAAAGGCATGCCCCTGCTGGACAAAGTCAGACCTGTAAGTATTAACAGGCCAGTCACGTAGACAGGTAATAAATCAAGAGCAGCTCAGTTAGTCACTTAGTTTCAGACTGACTCCTCTTCTGTGAGTCCATCATAATGATGTGACATCATTCTGTTCAGTCTTTCTAGGAAGTGTTAAGGACACAGACAATTCTTCCCAATGATTTGACCGTATTTGATGTCTTCTGCCAGCGTATTGCAGGGATCACGTCTATGCTGCAGCAGTCTCTGGAGGGGCTGCTGATTGAGGGCTTGCAAACGTCAAATGTGGACATGGTGCGCCACTGCCTGAGGACGTACGCCACTATAGACAAGACTCGAGATGCTGAGGCGCTGGTTGGACAGGTGCTGGTCAAACCATACATGGATCAGGTAAACGTGCCACACATTTCAGCTTTTATGGGCATGCTTTTTAGATATGATTATACAAGAAGAATGGTGCTGTTAGGCTGCTAGTTTACAACAAATATGTCAAATATGGAAAAAGTTTTTTTAATATGAAAAAATCATCTCATCTTCTGTCAACTTAATTTCCTTAGGTGATAGTCGAAGACGTGGTAAAGTCCAGTCCAAATGGTCTCCAGATGATGTACTCGAGACTTTTGGAGTTTGTCCCTCACCACTGCAGGCTGCTCAGAGAGGTGACTGGAGGAGGCATATCCAGGTATTAATGCTATATTCATGCAAAGCACATTCATCTCTTACTTTACCACATTTAGCATATTAACCAGACAGTGTGATTATCTTTACACATTTTTGATAGTTAATCATTTATGTTGTTTAACTGTGTTGAGTCATCGGGTTAAGGCTGACCCTATACTTGGGGAAAAATATAGACATTTTGGAAAAAATGTAAATAGTTTAGAGTCTGTCAGTAAGGATGTTTGTACGTGTCCCCTGATTGGCAAAATTTTGGAGAGCAACTTTTAAAAGCCAAAACTGATGATTTCTACTAGTATTGTGCACATGAAGTGAGTCAGTGGCTATAGCAGTGACTACTGAAGAAAGTTTCAAAGCATATTTTAAATGGACCCTTTATTCTTTGTGCCAGAGCTGACATAGTACCAGGTTATGATTTCCTGGTAAACTCTGTGTGGCCAGAGATGATCAGAGGCATAGAGGAAAAGTTAGCCTATATCTTTAACCCTGGAAACCCCGACACATTCTACGAGGTAAGGCTGACGTGGCACAGTTTGCCTATGTGTGTGTGTGTGTGTGTGTGTGTGGTCACATAATTCAAGGTTTGATTGTATAATTAAATTTTCCTGTGTTTTTATCATCTTGTCTAGCGTTACAGTGTAACTATGGAGTTTGTGCGGAGGTTTGAACAACAGTGCAGCTCACAGGCCAGTGTGAAGAGGCTGAGAGTTCATCCCTCATATACAGGCTTTCAAAACAAGTGGAACCTGCCTGTCTACTTTCAGTTACGGTGTGTAATATAGTACACTTGATGCATGACATGTACACCCTACATCTCTTTCCATAGGGGATCTGTCATTTTAGAAACTGCAGCCTTAACTGTTCAGTCACTTTTTATATTGTATATTGTATGTTTGTTACCCATAAGCTGAAAATCCTAAAACTTTTTAGGGAATTACTTGAAATTTTTGCTAACTGAGATTTTAATGTAGAATCCAAATTATATTACATATTTTTCTTATGATGTGGACAATATGTGTGTTTTGTTTAAAAAAAATTGACAGGTCTTGTTACAGAAACATTTTTCAGCCCGGCGCGTGCGGGGTGTTAGCAATAGCATGCTAATCGTAATGCTAACCGCGGAGCCGGTAAAATCCTCAGCCCGGCGCAAAGACGCCGCTGGCTAGGAGCCTGTTGTTATGAAAACTCAGTAGTTTAGATTAAAATAGCACACGCAGCATTTTAGGCGATAAAGACAAGTTGGCAAATGCTCAAAAACTTGAACAAAACCCATTTTTTTATAAGACTGAAAACTTGCTTATGGCTATGAGTTTTAATGTGGGATGGTGACAAGAAGCTAAATGGAAACTGAGGATGTGTGTCAGCATATTACTAAACACAGCCCATAAACGTGATGCTGGACTTTGGCTGAAAGGTGATTGATCTGTGTGGAAAAATAAAGAAGTTGTTTTGTCAACCTCTTTCCGCCTCCACAGACTCTCACATTAGGAGTCGCGTCCTGATTTCACAATAGCAACCTCTGCAGTTGAACTTTTCTGGAAAGTTGGACATTTCCAGTACACGTGTTGTTGTTTGATGCCATGAGCACATACACATCAGAGCTGATGCAAGAAGCTGATAACACATTGATTGTTTTCTCTTTTCCTTCTAATCTTGTTTTTTAGGTACAAGGAGACAGCGGGACGACTAGAGAATGTCATAGGTGACGGGTTAGTGGCAGCACCAGGTGGGAATTTATTGTCCATCCTAATTTTTATCTTGTTTCTTATACTGTATGTACAGTAACAGTGTGTATGTTTCTGTTCATGTTCAGGTGGCAGTGCATACCACCTGCAGGTATCTGAGGTGCTGTGGTCGTGTTTAGTGAGGTGTTGGTCAGAGGGGGTCTATCTGTCACCTCTGGCACATCGTTTCTGGAAGCTTACGCTGCAGCTGTATGCGAGATATGCCAAATTTCTTGATGAGGTAAACTTAAAATACATGTGTGATTATTTAGAAATGATTTGGGAGATTTAAAAAAAGCCTAATTAAAAGTCAGTTGCCATGATTTGTTCTTGTCCTGATCTTGGTTGGTGTGCTGTACAGGTGTTGACTAAGACTCCGCCCCCTGAGGTGACTAAGGAGCCAACCAGGCCTCTTCCAAGCTCTGCTTCTTCAACATCCAGCCGGACGTCACTGGACGAGGGCGGCAGTGAGAGTGGGATCCCTGCTTCTCTGTCCACCAAACAGCTGGTTTACATCGCAGCGGACATCCAAAAGTTGCAGGAGCAGGTGCACACTTATACTTATAGTAATGAAATGCTTTATGTAGTTCCAACTTTTTTTTTCTTTTTTACATATAATATATTACCATTTAGATCTTAGCCTTAAAGTTATGTCAGTGAGACGGTGTAGTTTCTTAAATGTTTTTCTTCTTTAATTTTCCCTTTTTTCCTCTCTGACGATTGGCTCATCGCTCTCTCAGATTACAGAGTTGTCAGGGATGGTCAGGCAGCGGTTAGAAGCCATTGGATTCAAAAACTTTTCTCTTGTGGAAGGTAAACTGTCCATTCAGTGCAGATGCTAACCTAACGTTCAGGTTAACATCCTGTGTATTTTCTATTGACATTAACATGAGTTGACTCGGACTGTATGTTCATTAATGGATGCTCGCCTCTATGCCAGATGCTCTAGCAGACTCCAAAGCTTGCCTGTCGAGCAGCATTCCCGCTCTAAACACTCGGATGACCCAGCATCTGACTGAACGCTGCTGTCGATTCCTGAAAAGTGCCTCTGAGGTTCCGCGACTTTACCGCAGGACTAATAAAGTAAGGGAAGCTGCGATTATGCGTACGAACGTGTTTCTCCAGTATTTATGTCTTGGAAACACTGTTTGTCTGATTCATGCAAAACCTTAAGTGTTTATTTATTTAGGAAATGCCATAAATAAAGGAGAGCAACAAAAAATTCAGTTATGTTTTGTTTATCTGATCAAAGCAATATTGATGTGCTTAATATAAAGAACACAATTTGTAATGTCCTTAGATCATTTCATCCCGAACATGAGTAAAAATAACCATAAAAAATAAAGCTTACACATAATCATAAGGGTTATTATATTTTTACATGCATCATACTTTGTGCTTCCTCTCTGTTTAGGATATGCCGGTTCATGCATCAGCATACATGGACAACGCCTTACGCCCATTACATCAGTTACTGACTGACTCGACAGGGCTGGTCACCCCTCAAGTGGCACAAGAGTGGCTGCGAGTTGCGCTGTCTGAGTGCACACAGAAGTAAGCATTACACTCACCCACAGCTAAACCTAGGTGCAACAATGGTGTTTAGGACTTAAAAATATGGCCGGTGCCAATGATGCAATAATGTCAGTTATTTCTGTAAGACAACTGAAATCTGTATTTCCTTCTGAAAGTTGGATTGCTTCCATTTTTATACACTTTTACAACTTCAACCAGAAAAAGTTTGTTTTTCCTGCTTTAACCTTCCGTGTTGTGCTCAGGTACTATGAAACCATCTCAGAGGTGCTGAGCTCAGTGAGAAAGATGGAAGAGAGTTTGAAACGCTTGAAACAAGCCAGGAAGGGTGCAACCGCAACAACGGCAGCAGGAGCAAACGGCGGCCCCACAGACGACAGCAAGATTCGTCTTCAGCTGGCACTGGACGTGGAATACTTGGGACAACAGGTAGGTGCTATTTGAGTGCACAGTCGCATGCAGACACCATGTATGAACACACGTATTTGAACTTGTATCATAACTCTATACTGTCGTTTCTCAGATCCAGAAGATGGGTCTTCAGCCAGCTGACGTCTCCATGTTCTCCACTCTGATGGATCTTGTGAAGGAAGCCCGAGAGCTCGCTGAACTGAACCAGTAAAACACTGACTCAGCAGTGGCTGAAACACTTCAATGTGCTGCACTCATCTACACATTTCCTGGAGGACAAGCGCTTGTCGCAGTCATATCCTGGCGGGGATATGACTTTGAGAATAATTGAAAGAATTAACACTACTGAAATAATTTTCAAGCATTTGTACCAAACCACTCAGTTTAATGCAGACTTTAGAACCAAGCTGTGGATTGTTGGCTGATGCAGCATCGACTCTATTGCTGGATCATGAGTGGTTCTAATGAAGGCAATATGGATAAAAGGGACTGTATGGTACTATGATCATGAAATATTTATGTAAGTGTTCATTTACTGGGCCAGAATGTTGCACAGCAAGAGTCTCAGATCTAAGTTACAAAGGGAGAATGTTGATCATTAAATATTTGCATAGTTTTTGGTATTTGGTGGTGGATCAATAAGTCTATTACTCTATTGTTACATGTATGTGTTCAAATCAGATTTGTATAATATAATATGTTTAACATGAAGGTAATGAGCTTTGTGTAGCTCTTTGAACTGTGTGTTTTTATTATAAAAGGCCATTAGCTAGCCACTAGAGTTTTTATTTATACCTAATGGCCACTTCACCTGCTCCTTCATGCACATATCTAATCACCATAAAACCAATCACATGGCAGCAATCTGGTCTAGATGACCTGCTGAAGTTCAAAACAAACATCAGAATGAAGAATAAAGGCAATTTATGAAACTGAGTATTTCAGTAGCTGCTGATCTACTGGGATTTTCCCCCACAGCCATTTCCAGGGTTTACAGAGAATGGTCCAAAAATGCGGAAATATCCAGTGAGCAGCAGTTTTCTATGTGAAAATATCTTATTGATCCAGGAGGTCAAAGGAGAATGGCCACGGTGCTTTGAGCTGATAGGAAGGCAACAGTAATTCAAATAGACACTAACAACCAAGGTGAGGCGAGGCCTACGTGAAAGCACATGTTGTACTTTCAGATAGGCCTTGTCATACCTGAAAGCAAAACATGTTGAACCTTGAAGCAGATGACCACACCAGGTGCCATTCCTGAGTGCAGTTCACATAGGCTGACCAAAACTGGACATTAAAAGATTGTAAAAACCTTGCCTGGTCGGATGAGTGTCAGTTTCTGCTGCAGCATTCAGATAGTAGGGTCAGAATTTGGCGTAAATAACACGAGAGCGTGGATCCATCTGGCCTTGTGTCAAGGGTTCAGACTGCTGGTGGTGTAATGGTGCGGATTATAATTTTGTGACACGCTTTGACCCGAGTACCAACTGAGCATCGTTTAACCACCACGGCCCACCAGAATATTGTTGCTGCCCGTGTCCATCGCTTTGTGACTACGGTGTACCCATCTTCTGATGGCTGCTTCCAGCAAGATAACACACCATGTAGCAAAGTTTAAATCATGCTTTATAACTGGTTTGAACATTCCTCAGAGGACTATTTCCATGGCTCATTTTGATATGATAGCACCATGGTGACTGTGCCATGAAGGAGGCTCTGAAAGCTAAAAGGGGGTCCAACCAGGTATTAGTATCTTGCAACTAATTAAGTGTCCAGTGACAGAAGCAATGTTTACACTGCATATATATTTATCCTCAGGACTGCCAAAAAAGCTGCAGGACCCTGAACAATTTGTTTTTGAATAACTTAGTTCAGGTTTCAGGAAACCACTGAAACCATTCAGTAATGCTGCTGTGTATGTTTCTGAATTATTTCACTCATTAACTATAACAGTAAATATTGCTAATACAGTGACCACATGTTCAACTACCCATCGTAACATCTTAGTTAGATTTGCTGATTGCAGCATTAAAATCGTTTTGTGGATTATTGTAGATTATTATAAGTAGATTACTTCCAGTTGGACATCCGAAAACATGTTTTATTTCAGCAATAACAACACAAAAATAGAAATAGTTACAATATACATGTTAGTCGTTCATCATAGACAGCTGTGGTTGCTGTACCTACTGTACTCTGCTGAAAAACTACTCTGCTATAATAAATTTTACAGAAAAATTAGGATTTTAACATGATGCTTGAAAACAACTTAAGATAACATGTTTTCATAAATACTGCAAAAGAGTTCCACATAACTCCGGTGTGTGTGTGTGTAGGTTGTGAAACACTGTTAAATATTGTTAAGATCCTTATTTGGTGAGGGTGTGCTTAATTCCTCATGTACTATACGTGAGAATTATTTCAGAAGGAAAACAAATGCATGATTTAAACAGAATGTCTGCAGCATGATAGATTTCTCGCAGAAATGAAATCTATAGATGATAAAGTACATTGTAAAGAAATGGGCCTGGTATGTGGGAAATTTTTCATGCCAGGGAGGTTTGTTCATTTTAAGCACTATATATCATTAGAGCGTAGGATTTATGATCTTGCCCAGCATAAGGATGGCGTTAGAATTTCCTTCTATAACAGAGAAGAAGAAAGGCCTGTTCAGGGACAGCTTCAGAGGGATGCCCTCTTCCTGTGTCTTGTCCTGAGGTTCCGCTCCTTCCTCTGACATCTCAAACAGCACGGTGTTGATGGCCTAAGAGGAGACGCGACGATCTGTTAGTGTCTTAAAAATACACGGTGAGTGATTTTTATGCTATGACAAGCTGAGCACTATGGCTAACCTTATTTACGGTGAAAGGTTTGATGTTGCTGAGTCGGCTGAACTCTGACAGGGAGCCCAGCATGTTGGTCTCAAGTTGAAGATGCATGATAGTCAGCAGGTCACGCAAATCAGTCACAGAAGACATGGAGAACTTGGGGAGTGACAGCTCCAGGAGACTGGAAAGGGGAGCCAGAATTTTTAATAATGAGTATGTTTTAACTGTATTGTGCGTGACCCTAAAAATGTATTTGATCTTTTGAGTTGAGAACAGCATACAGACACTAAACTTCTGAGTTTACAAATATTTTCTGAACTAACAAGAATGAGGTCAAAGGTTATTCTAGGTCTCCTATTTTAATAAAGTTCAATAATTACCCTTCCTGAAAGTTTTGGTGCCAGTCAGATATGACTTTGGTGAGCAGCTTTGACTCTACATCACTGAGGGCAACCCCTTCATGAGGTAACACCAACAGCATGTAGAGCTTTTTGCTCAGAGGCAGCTTCACAATGACGCAACGCCGCACCTTCAAAATAACAGAACAAAAATATCAAACCACTAAGATTTTAATAAAGTAACCTCATTATTAAACTTTCTCAAATATACGCAAAGATTTACCTTATCACTGAAGTAGTGGTAGTAACCCGTGTGGGTCATCAGCGGAGCCATTACTGTGGTTGTTTCATTCACATGAAACTCCTGCAAGGAGATCCTGTCTGGTTGGAAAGCTTTCTTCCAGTTTCCTAAACAGGCAAAACCAAAGATTACGTGTTTTAATATTCCTACTAACAATAAAGCTGCATTTGCTGTGGGGAATTTATAACAGTCTGAGGAAAGAAAAGGCTCCATGATAATATGTCAGTGGATCAGCAGGGTGAGCAGACTGTAACGGGCTTGTCATGTCTATATACTGGGGCTCTGCATAAACCCTGCACCTCACAATATCTCTCTATGGGACAAAATGGATTGATATTTGTGGAGTTGCAGCATTTTGGTCAATACAAAAAATCACAAAGTGTGCAAGGCCGGCACTTCCAGACTGTGTGGTAATTCAGAATTAATAGCAGATCAACAGTACAGGTCTGCAAAATGTTACAAATTCACTGATTAGAACTATAGATATTATACTGGGTTTGAGAAATTGGTTTAACCTAATATAAAGCTAGTTTTGACTTTTAATTATGAATCTCAGTCTGTATCTTCTGTATAATCGGGAGAGACAGACCTTGGAAGTTGAAGGAGGTGATGAACAGAAGGTCACTGGTGGCATTCAGATCTTTAAAGATGTTCTTCACCTTCCCATCTGATGTGTTCTCCACAAAGCTGTTGACCAGCTGCTCTGCCACACGAGGTTTGGAGAAGTCCACGCCTCGGATGAATGACGTGTCCGAGAAGTCCTGTATGCCATGAATAAAGTCCTCGGACAGTTGAGCATCCTGGCGAGTGAAGGCCCAGACCTGGGTAGTGATTTCGTCTTTGGGCCCATCATCCACAAAGGAATTAATGCCCTGCAGGGTTTTAAGAACTTTGTGTCCATCCATTAAGGGGACACATTCCTCCGTATCAGTATCCTTATTCAGGCCTAATAGACGCTGGAACAAAAGAAGTGAAGTGAGGTTGTTTACTTCTTTGTGAAATTACAAGACCTAATCAGATGATCAGATGGATGGTCAGAAAGAGACTAAGCTCAACAGGTTCTACTTCTACAGTGAAAGAATAAATTTAAAAAAAAATACCTGGAATGAAACTGCTGTCTCCTTGGAGGCTCCCAGGAACAAGGTGGCAAGTGATCCATAGGTGTTGACTGGAGAGAAGAGGGTGTTGGCACTGTGCTTGTTCCTGGTGAGATCCTGGTACATCCTCAGGCCCAGAGTATTTAACAGCGCTGCCAGAACCATTGTCCTCTCTGTGATGTTTTGCCTCTGTACATCCACTTTTGATGGATCCCTGTGGTCTGGTGTCAAGACCTCATTGTCAAGGGGAGCCACAGGAAGTGTCTCCAGAGGCCCAACACTGAGAACCTCACAGCTGACATTCTTAGCAAAAAGATAGAAGGGGTGAACGTAGATCCGGTTGGCTTGGCTTCCTGAGACACAGCAGTAAAGCAGGAGGACCAGAGGAGGTGACCATAGTCTCTGCATTTTACCTTATTTGGAAGTTGCCCTAAAATGGTTTTCTCTGTTGGTGGGGAGATGGATATTTTTAGTTCAAGCTCAATCACCTTAACTATCTGTATCTGTATATCTTTATCAGCCTGGCTTGGAGAGAACTGAGTTTTAAGTCCTCTGAGAATGTTACGTGACTATTTGGATGGCTTGCGTCACAAATCAGGATGAATCTGGTTTTCAGTCTGTACACGACTGTTTGGCATGAACACTGGACGTAGAACCTGCATGTCAGAGGCTGAGTGAATTCTCTTTGTGTGTTTGTCTGCTCCTGGTCAGTGAGTGAAAGCAGACATTACCGTCAGCAACAGAGGTCGCATAGATAATGACTCATTTATGTACGTATGTGTGTGTGTGTGTGTGTGTGTTGGCACAAAGTAAGTGTGCTTAAACAAATTTACTTGTTAAAATTGTTCGTTTAAATCAGGCTTGTTACTGTATTTATGTTACAGCAACTCTACAAAAATACACACATATAGAATGAATGAATCAATAGAAGAGCAAAACAAACTTTCACAGATGCATTACAGTTAGAATTAGAACAACAGCATATGATTGAACTTTTTCTGCTGCACTTAGTTATCTAAAATTTAATTTTAACATTTTCACTAGTACTTTGAAGGATTGGTCTACAAGGCTGTGAAGCAGAGTAACTTTGCTGCACTCGCATGCAACGTGGGCCTTTATCCTTTGACTTGAACATGCAAAAATGTGGACTGGTGGACTCTTAGTGGGGGCAGGCAAACACTAGATTTTCATCTATTAGTAAATTTACCACAGGACATGGCCTTGGTCCCCGATCAATAAAACAAGTGCACTCAAAATGTCCCTATACACAACCAACCTATTATGCGCCCGCTGACTATCTGTCTCTTATCTGTTTCATAGAACTACAGAACTGCAAAAATTAATGTACTACTTAAGCAGATAAGCTTCAATTCAGACGTAATTACCAGTGAAAAGTTGTGAACCTTTAGAACATTTAACTTGCTTTTCAACAACTTAACAGGTTGGTTCAATTCAGCACAGAACTCTGAAAAAATATCTTCTCATCTTTAACAGTTCAAACGAGCACACAATCGAAAAATTGCTCTTACCGGATGGTTCTGCTGCTGTGGCTGCTGAATGAGGTGCTGAGTGAGGTGCTGACTGCTCTGCACCCTTACTTTATCCCAGCCGGCAAGCTGTGTGCTCCCACTCTGGTTACTTATTAACCAAAGTATCATTGAGTCAGTCAGGGGGGGCTGCAGTCATGACTCACATCCCACTTTATACAGACAGAGCTTAAACTATAGATAAATAGGTCTGCCTGGGGGACCAGCCAGTGCTCCTCTATATGACATTTATGAGACTGATGCCAGAAAACCCTGAATGGGGTGAAAAGTAGAGATCAACTTGTACAAAGAAGTGGGAAGCAGAGGGAGAACAAGTCTTGTTTTTGTTTTTCCATCTTTCCAGGGTGACTCACTGAAAAGTTACCATATTGCACACAGGTGGGGGTGGAGGGGGATTGTGCTCTGTATTGATTACGCATGTTCTTTGTGTTTTTGCTCAACTGGGGATCAAACAAGGTTCAAGTAAACAAGTCTCAAATTATAATTAAGCGCTGCGATGAGGATATTTTAAGAATAATGAGATTTTCTTGTTTTTCCTTTTCATTTTACTCTTATTTTCCTGTGCTACTAATCTTATGGAGTTTCATCACTTGCTCACTTTCTCTTGGGTTTATTATTCTGATATGGATGGGTCATATTACTTAATGACGCCCGTTTGTTCTGGGAAAAGAGCAAACACTTTGCAAATGTTCAAATAGTTCTTTATGAGGAAAAGTGTATCATATTTTATGTATTAAAATTGACAACTGTGATTATAGTACAGGAGGTCCGTCACACTCACACCTGATTCAACAGGATGTGATACACTATATTTCCTCGCCAGAAAGTGAAACATTGTCAGGTCGAGTGTTTTACACCCCTGCTTTTATCATTAACAAACATTGTTACAAGAATAAAAACTGAGAGGAAGAGAAACTTTATTTTACCTTTCACTTTATGTAAGGTTGACAGAAGGTCTGTTGTTTCATCTGTTATTATTCTTAAACTAAAGAACATTTCATGCATCTTTCCTAGTCCTTTATTGATTTGTTTGGATTTTTTTTTAAATTAAAGAATCTGGTTTCACCAATTTATAGCAGTCATGAAATTATTTAAAACTTGCAAAACTTAGAGATCATGTTTTCTGTATTTTGAACTAGCAATGGTCCCATAACATATCAATTAAAATTTCAATTAAGTTCAGTGCAGAACAGTTGTATTTAGCACCATTTCACAACAACAGTCATCTCAATGTGCTTTATATTATAGATTAAAGACACTGCAATAATATAGCAAAAATATCAACAATAGGATGAAGCCTTGTGAACAAGCACTTGGTGAGAGTTGGAAGGAAAAACTCCCTTTTTACGAGAAGAAACCTCCAGCAAAACCAGGCTCAAAGAGGGGCAGCCATCTGCTGCAACACTGTGAAGAAGTCATACTGGGCTTGGTTACACTGTGGAACTTCGGAGGCAAACTCGTCCCTAACACCACTCCGGGTCAGGGATGAGTTTCTGCCTCAATTAGAGGAGTTTAACTATCTTGGGGTCTTGTTTGCGAGTTAGGGAAGAGGGAAACAGGAGTTTGATGGATGGATTGGGGCCATAGCTGTTGTGTTGCAGATGTTGTGCAGGTCTATTGTGGTGAAGAGAGAGTTGAGCGTAAAAGCAAAGCTGTTGATTTACCAGTTGATCTACGCTCCTAACCTCACCTATGGTCAATGGCTTTGGGTAGTGACTGACACAATGCGACTGTGGATACAAGAGCCTTTCTCCAAAGGATGGCCTGGCCTGAGAATGCCTTGGTGTTACCCTGGTGTTGTGGCCACTGACCTTTGGCCAAGGGTCAGTGGCTGTAAGACTCGGGTATGCTAAAGGACAAAGCTGGGGAGAGGGAGATGTGGGTTTCTCTACTAAGGCTTCTGCCCCCACGACCTAGCTCTGGATAAGCAGAAGAAGATGGATGGATAGATAGACGGAGGAACAATTTAGCCTCTGCTATAAAGCCTTTAGCATTTTAGTACAAAATTACCTATATCAACACGTGTAATATATGTTTCTATATATATACTTTTTTGTGTGAATCTTCAAATGCATTTTTTTTTTTAGCTTTAATCCCTTAAGCTCTATTTAAAATATTCATTTTTAAAGTGAAAAACAAATCATCACCATATTGAATCAGCTCAGCAGCAAAACTTTGCCACCAAAATAACTGGCTCAATGGCTGAGAGACAGTTTCATTCTGAAATGACATTCGAGTACTTATTAGCAGTTAGGGGTAACATGAAAAATATGACCCAATAATGACCTAATTCCTGATAAACACTAATATTATTGAAGTTATGCTAAAAGAGTCTCCACAGAATAAGAAAACCTTCAAAAACAGCAGATGTGTCTCCAGAATGAGCCTAAAGACTTATAAAATTTGGTTTATTTGTATTTTTCATACTTTAACATCAAATGAAATTTGTTTCTATTAGGCTGCATTTTTAAGTATGCAGCTGAGGCAACAATAGTCAAGTTAATCAAACCTCAACCACTTTACAGCATCAATGCATTTTTATTATCAGCTCATTTATAAGTTCCCAAAAAAAAACCCTCATGAAGTTCTGCTTTGTATCTTAAGCAAATACATTAAAACACATCCTGAAACTAGAGTGGACAATATTTGCACACCAAGTTAACCAAGTGTGTGTTTCTCATGTACAGGATTAATGAGTAATCTCACTTCCCATTTGGCGATACCAGGTATTTTATAGGCAGTAAAAGAAAGTCTCTGTGTCAGCGGCTGCGTATATAAGCTGTGATGTTCAGCATCTCTGGCAGGCTGAAAGGTGAATGAATTCACCATGTGGACATTCTTGACCCTTTGCGGTGTGCTCATCACACATGGAGTGCAAGGTACTGTCCATTCTTTTCTTATTATTGCTGCATTTTCCTCTTTGAATTTTCCAGCACGTGTATATATATATATTTTTTTTTTCATTGTCATTTTTTGGCTCCTAAATGCTGTAGCATTTGTATTATAAAATTTATGTTAACTTTATATTATAATCCATCAGATGGCGATGGCTTCCAAACAACTTGGTTTTTTGAATCAACATCAGCTTATCCAGGTATGAACACAAATATAAAATACCTAATGTCATCATAGTTTGGTCTCAAAGTCTGTCGAACATGCCGTTTCCTGCCCATCTGAGGGCTTGAGATCATTACTTTCAAATAGCTTTGGCCAATAGTTTGCATTAAAACAGATTTTTAGGCTAACTTTTGTGATTTTTGAATGTGTAAATAAATGTGCTAAATTTAAAAATAAGATTAAATAAAGCAATAAAAGAAAGTTTATAAACATGTTCTGGACATCTGTTTATCCTGTAGCAAGTAAAATCGCACACTCTTATACTCTCAAACACCTACAAATGCCACAAAATACAGATTCCCCCTGTTTGTTTAATTTCTTTCCAACACACTTGCATTGCAAGAGTCTGCTTCTCCAGACTTTGGTGGTTATCTGTAGAGCAGCAGTGGCACTTTAAAAAGCCCAAAATATCCGAACCCGTACCCAGGCAATTTAGACTGTGTATGGTACCTCACACCAGGCAGTCCCATTATTCAGCTGGAGTTATCCGATGTAAAGTAAACAAACATTTTCCACATGTAGGATGTGTGCGTGGTTTTTAATTCAAAGCTGTGATCTTGTATATTAATCACAACACTGAGTGTGGATTTGATTACATTTACGTCTATGATGGCTCCAGTACTGGAAGCAGGCTTTTGGGGAAGACATGTGACAGCGCTACTTTCTATTCCACTTATCTAACTGTGCGCTTTAGGAGTGATAGTAGCGTAAGCTACTCAGGGTTTCATGCTTATTACAGAGTTGTGTGTAAGCCACTTGTGTTATGATCACTTTATACAACCATGTGTTGTGTCTCCAGTTTATTTCTGGATTTTAATATCAGTAAAAGCACACAAACAAGCGGGAAAAAAAGGGTAAAACTCATAATCCTGAGATTTCATTAATGGGAACTTTGGTCTCTCCTTTAAAGGTTCCTGCATTAACAACTGTGGCTACCAGGTTGGATCCTGCTCTTGTTCTTCAAGCTGTACATACAGAGGGGACTGTTGTCCAGACTATGAAGGTAAGTGATGCTGAAAAGTACTTTATCTGAGTATTGCAATTCCATTATTTTATTTCTATTTTATTAAACTTTGTGGCAGGGCTGCAAGCTTTACATATGATATAATTAAAAAAAACTCTTAGTGGAAAGAGGAATAGAAACTTATCCAAGATATGAAAACAATAAGAACAGAATTTCGTTTTTCTTTCTTGACCCAACATCAATTTTATGACACCTTTCAAATGTGACTCTTTGCATGAGGCCTGACTTATGGGTTGGAAAACAACCAAATCTGATGAATATAAATAAAGCAGTATAAAAACTACATCTGCAAATCTAATCTCTTTATCACACAGATCACTGCTCATTCTCATCAGCAACAGAAACACCAGGAACAGCAGAAACAACAGGTACATGAAGAAAATGAAGAACAGGTGCCGTGTATTTTCATTTAAAGTAAGCTTGCTATAAATTAAACGTCATTTTCCAGATCAGCTCTCATGTCTTTTCAACTGTGGCACGCACCTGGGAAGCTGTTCCTGCAGCAGCTCTTGTGAAAACTATGGCAACTGTTGTCATGACTACTACTGTAAGTATTTTGTCCTTCAAAGCCCAGCAGAAGAAGCCCCAGCTGCACTATGATCACAGTTTCGGATGAAAAGAATTTTGCCTTGCACTGCAGGTGTGCTGCAACTACACCTGCAAGAGTCTCGCTCTTACACAGCCTCACACTGCCACCTATAAAACACTCACATTTATTCAAAACAAGAAAAATAAGATGAAGATGTTTTGAAAACTGTTTAGAATCTGGATGTTTTTCTTCTGTTTCAGCTTACTGCTCGGCCACAACAGAGCTAACCACAGGTATAAAAGTCTGTGGGAGGAAACATTTTGAAAGCAGCAGCTCAATCAAATCCATCTCACAGGTTTCTGAATACTTTGCTAAGACTTCATCCCTCTCTGTTTTCCAGCTTTCGAGTCATCATGTCGCTACAATTGTGACAGACAGCTGGGAAGCTGTTCATGCAGAAGCTCTTGTCAATACTATGGTGACTGTTGCTATGACTACAACGGTAAGTGCCAAGTCGTACATATCAACAATGTTAACAGTCTCTGCAGCCCTCTCTTGCAGGAGCAGTCTGTCAAATTCCAGTGTAATGGTTTCCTGAAAATGACACATGACATTGTGTCTTTGTGTTGAAAGGGACTTTTTTTTTCTTTGACCTCTAGTGAGATTTATACATCTAGATTGTTTTGTTTACCCTGTTTTGGAGAAGGAGTGTGTCTGCCCTGTCTTGAATATAATGAAACTAGATGACATTTCCTCTTGTTGTGCTCAGAAATCCAAGTAAATAAATAAATACAGCAAAGAAATAAATATTTTTTAAAAAAGGGGAAAACTCTGCAGTAATGTCTCTTTTCAGAAATCGTGGTGCGTGATGGGGGCATTAAAGCCACAAACCTCGTTGTGAGCAGCACATTTCTTATTCCACCGGATGAAAGAATCAACCTCCTCAGTGTTCATAGGAATTATAGGAGTTGCTGGTTTGTTGTGATGTTTGCTTTGAAGAAAAGATGAAATCAAAAACAAAAAGAAATTTCTTTGTTTTTTCTTTCATGTAGTATACTGCCAATTGTCCACTGAAACGCCCACTTCAGGTATGAAAATCTGTCAACTAAATGAATGTAAATAAATAAACAAATATATAAAGTATAGCACTGATGACTCAAACAGTTTCTGACTCTCAGTTGTCACAGCGCAGCCTTCATGTAGATACAACTGTGGTTTGAATCTGGGAAGCTGCTCCTGCTCGAGCTCTTGTCAGTATTATGGAAGCTGCTGCAGGGATTACTACTGTAAGTGCCAAAGCTGTCACATCTATCAGTGCTCATGTGGACATAATGTTATTCTTACAAAGTTGAAAAATGATGTGCTGAGTCCATGAAATCAAAGGCATTAACAGGTCCAGCTTTCCTCTGCTGTTGAAGGAACTGACTTCCTCAGTGTTCATATAAATATGTTAATAATTGCTTGTTGTAGAGTTGCAGAATGAACAGCTGGGTTGTCATGAGGTTTGTTTTAGACAGAAAGAAAAGCTGAAACAAACAACAATAAACATCCTATTTTTTCTCTTTTCTCTGTCACGTAGCATACTGCCCGTACACCACTGAAATGCCCACTACAGGTATGAAAATCTGTCTAATGATAAACAATTGTATAAAATAGAGCATCCACGACAAACACTTTGACTGTTTCGTCACAGAGCTGCCTTCATGTAGATACAACTGTGGTTTGAATCTGGGAAGCTGCTCCTGCTCGAGCTCTTGTGAACACTATGGAAGCTGCTGCAGGGATTACTACTGTAAGTGCCAAAGCTGTCACATCTATCAGTGCTCATGTGGACATAATGTTATTCTTACAGCGTTGAAAAATAATGTGCTGAGTCCATAAAATCAAGAGCATTAACAGGTCCAGCTTTCCTCTCCTGTTGAAGGAACTGACCTTCCTCAGTGTTCATATAATTGCTTTTTGTAGAGTTGCAGAATGAACAGCTGGGTTGTCATGAGGTTTGTTTTAGACAGAAAGAAAAGCTGAAACAAACAACAAAAAACACCCAGTTTTTATCTCTTTTCTCTGTTATGTAGCATACTGCCCGTACACCACTGAAATGCCCACTACAGGTATGAAAATCTGTCTAATGATAAACAATTGAATAAAATAGAGCATCCACGACAAACACTTTGACTGTTTCGTCACAGAACTGCCTTCATGTAGATACAACTGTGGCTGGGACATGGGAAGCTGCTCCTGCTCGAGCTCTTGTGAACGCTATGGAAGCTGCTGCAGGGATTACTACTGTAAGTAAAGCTCAGAAGAGCAAGCCATCGCAAATGGTCATCACAGTTCATGCTCAGCTTTATATTTTATTCCCATAAAACCCACTGTCCCGGTATTATTCATAAAAATAAAGGAAATAATACATGATCATTCAAAATCTTCAACAGAAATTGCTTGACAGTGTGTATCTTGTTGTACTGTTGCATATTTTCAGATATTTGTTCTAAGACACAAAAAGTGACAGACACAGTCAGAGAGGAGCCAGTCACTGTTCAAAGTGGGTGTGACTAAGGGGCTGTTTTGGGAAATTATGCAAATAGATGAACACTCCCATTTTTAAGCAGGAAGCTTTGAATGACAGAGAGATGTCAAAAACTATTACTGGTGCACTGATGGCTGAAAGGATAAGACTCTGGACAGTAACAGTAGGTGTATCAAAACACTGTCTTTATGTACATAAAGGAAACTGCAGTTATTTTATCCTCTTCTCCTAGATTACTGCCACTCTACTACTGTTGAGCCTACCACAGGTATGAAAAACTCAGCGGCCTCGAGCAAAACCAGACATCATTAATGCCTCTGGCAAGAAAGCTTACTGAAATGATTCTCACGTCCCTCAGCTCAACCCTCGTGCCGTTACAACTGTGGCAGTTACCTGGGAAGCTGTTCCTGCTCAAGCTCATGTGAATACAATGGCAACTGTTGTCAAGACTATTACTGTGGGTATCTTGTAATGCAAACTCAACACACATTAATTACAGCATAAAAAAAAAGTAGCCATAAAAATGTATTTTCCATCTTTAAACAGCCTACTGCTTAGTCACAACTGAGGAGCCAGACACAGGTAGGTACCCTCAAAGTGCAAAATTAGTCTGGAGCAGTTTTGTTCATTGCAGTCACACTTGTGCCATCTTATCCACATTCAATAGGGTCATGTGGAGGGAATCTGTTTGGCTCCGGCAATTTCTCCAGTCCTAACTATCCCAACTACTATCACGACAATGCCTACTGCGTCTGGCAGCTCAGTACTGCATACAACCAAAGAATCTTCCTGCAGTTCACATTCCTGCAGTAAGTAAACTGAAGAAAAAGAGCAGCTTTATTAGGTGAAATGCAGAGAGCAATTATAGACTTTCTATATAGAAATACAGATTTATAATTATGTTTCAACTTCGGCTTCAGTAAGTCAACAATCGTAATAACTTATGACTTTTATCATCTTTTTAAAAACAGATTGGAAAACTGCTGCTCCTGTGACTACATTGCAATCTATGATGGGCCATATGTTAATGCGCCATATTTGGGCAAAGTGTGCAACAACAGCCTGGACTCGTTCTTCTCCTCTTCCAACTACATGACTGTGGTCTTCAGGACTGATGGTTCTGTGGTCGGTCGAGGGTTCAGTGCCGAGTTCATGAGCGCTTTGAAACCAAACTCAGGTACATTTACTAGGAAGTAAAAATCAGGCTATTTTGATTATTGATTACTTTTTTCACTTTTAAAAAGTCTCTTGATTCTTTAACTGTTACTATAGTCCATCCTGAGGAGAACATGCAGCATCTCTATACCAATTGTCATATATATTGTGGCTTTCCCTTCTGGGCAGCATGGATGTCTGCTCAACCTTTTTTGCAATAAGTCCAATAATGATTACAGTAATACAGTAAGGACCAAAATGGGTAATCAGTGAACCCTATAGCAATTAAAGCTGCTGTAATGATCTTGTTTACACCATGCTGTCTCAGGTCGAGTGGACTGCTCCTCAGAGAACATGAACATTGTGATTGAGAGGTCTTACCTTAACTCTATGGGCTATGATGGTCACAGTCTGTACCTGAATGACCCAAACTGCAGACCCCAGGTTTCCACAAACCAGGTGGTCTTCAGTTTCCCTCTCAACACTTGCGGCAACATAAGAGAGGTAGGAACCATCATACCTTCTTTAAAAAAAAACATTAACATGCACTGTTTTCTAATATTCCATCCACAAATTATCTTCTTGCAGTCTGACAACGGCAGAATTATGTACACCAACAGCATCCGTGCCTACACCTCCAGCTACGGCGAGATCACGCGCCAGTCTCACTTTATGCTGAATGTCAACTGCCAAATGGAGCAAGACTCGGTATCTCAGATTTTATATGTCGCCCGTGAAATAGAAAACACCACCATAACTGGCACAGGCCGATACAATACCAGCATGGCTTTCTACACATCAAGCAACTTTTACTATCAGGTTTGTTCCGGCGGTAAAAGTTTGCCAACAGAGAAAATTCTTATCACCACCATAAGATGCTGATATTTTGCTTTCACACTTACTGTAGGTGACTGACTTTCCTTATGAGGTAGCACTCAACCAGAACTTGTACATCAAAGTGGACATGGGGAGTGGTGACAGCAGTCTGGTCCTCTTCATTGATACCTGTGTGGCCTCACCGTCGCCCTTCGATTTCCAGTCAAGACCTTACTACTTGGTTCGCAATGGGTAAGAAAATGTGTCTTGCTTATTGCCACCCACAGGGCAGATTAAGTAACTGCCTGCATTGGATTTTTGTTGGGAGTGTCAAACAATAATGCATGTGTTTCTCTGCTTCATCCTCAGATGCCCAATAGATAACACCTACTACGCCTACACTACTGGCACCCACCCGTATGCTCGTTTCACCTTTAAGGCCTTCCAGTTCTTGCGGGCCACAAACCACGTGTACCTCCAGTGCCAGGTTCTGATATGCCCAGCCTCGGACTACAACTCCCGCTGCCGCCGTGGCTGCAACAAGCGAGTGGCCAGAGATGTGGGGTCAGGACATGAGAGCGAAACTCTGGTTGTGGGTCCCATTCAGCTCAAAGGTCAGTGTGCATTTGTCCTTGGATTTCAGTCTTCACGCTAGTAGAAAGAAAAGTGACCAGATATTTTACTTTTCTCTTTGCTAGACGAGGAGAAAAAGGAAGAGGAGACTTAACTCCTATGCATCTGCTTCTGCTCATCTTCAGTATGTCTTCACTCAAACGCTGAATAATTCTTCCTTTTCCCTTTTTCCTACATGAATAAATGCATCATCAAAAGACAAAGTGTTTTTTGTACTTCATTATGTCAAATGTTACTCCCCCATAATAATGTGACTGCAGTTAATTTTCGTTCTTGAAGGCAAAACAGAAGCGGGGAAAAAGATGAGAACATGTACCACAACTCAGTTAGAAAACACTTTACTTATAAATTAGTCAGATTAATCCATCTCACAATGATTTGTCATCCCAGAGGGATGTCACCGCCAGGAGGCTTAAACATTCACGATTACCTATGAACCTACGACACAATGAGAGAACATAAGGCAGTCATTACTGGATGCCCCCATTACTGGTAAGTAAGGTAACAAGGAGGTGGTCCTAAAAACAGATAGCTATGTTCTTCACACGTGTTGCTAAGCAACAGACAACAGTACCCAAGACACAGGACAATCTCGCTAAAGGAGCAGTCTTAACTGCAGCACGGTTTTGCTCGACACTGAACATCTATCCACCCATTCAGAATACAATACTCAGTAAATATTCAGAAAAGCACTGGGATCAATATGATGAATTGGCCATCTCAGCGTGTCATCACAGAGGCTAAAACGTGGCAACCCAGTGCTACGTGGCCATTCTGAATGTGTTCCCATGAGACACAAGACTTTGTGATTTTGTCCTAAACATGGAGATACTGGATATTAAAGTGACTTCATACAATATCGAAAGGTCAGAAAGTGGCATGATGCAATGAAAAGGATACACAAAACCCCTTTAACATAGCAAGTGAAGCTACCATGATGGAAGTCAAGGAAGGGCACTGTATGGAGGAACTTTAAAACAACACAACTTCAAAAATGGTCTAGTTTGACAACTTAGCTGGCTGACTGAAAACCTCTGATACACAGTTTGGCCAGGTTTTACTGTCAATGCCATCTTTATCAAACAGCTGGCACTGATTTTTAAGTTTGTTAGCAGCATTCATGTAGCAGAATTTTGGCAGAAAAAAAAATCATTGCTACCATAAAAAAAAACCTACAATGGTCAATCTTTTTTCCTAAGGTTCTGGGTCTGAAGAGACTAGTATAATAATATATATTCATCTTCAAAGTAACAGTCCTTTTTTTTTTTATCTTGGACACACAAGAAAGTGACAATGTCAGGCACTGCAAAGAAATTGTAATAATGCACCAAGCACTGAAATAATTTCAACAAGGCGGCTTAGGTAAGATACCTCAAGGCCAACAGTTTCACTCCTGAGTTAGTAAAATTAGAGCAACACTTGGTTAAAGCTCCAGGAGTGTTGAGAATTTATTTGTGTGGAGTTTCTTTTTCATTGCTTTCTACTGTTCTAAAGGGACACTCTGTTAATATCATTTTGATATTCTAGTAGACCCTCCATTCTTCAACACAGCATTAGGAAACCAAGCATCTCTCCGCCCCTTAGCAGTGACTTGTCCATGTTTTGGCTGCTCCATTTCCTAATATCTATATGCAACATAGATAATTTACATAAAATGTTTAGATTGCCGTTTTTAGCAGTCACTGGTTTTCATATAACTCGTATATGAAAACCATATAACTGAACAGGTTGGCAGCCCGAAGATTTTCTATTCTCAAGGGAAAATCCAACATATGAACTGCAGTCAACTTTTGATCAAGGCTTTCTTTCTTTTTTTAAACCAAAGCCAGATGAAAAATAATATTTAGATCAATACTGTGAATTTCAGTAGCCTTATCTTAAATAAAGCTTCTTAGCTTGACTGTGTTGCAAAGTTATTTTTCCTGATCTATGATAACAGATGAATGCCACTGCCACCACCGTCACAAATAAATTCTCAACCTGTCAAAAACACTGATCATCTTTATAATACACGTGAATGGGCACTTTCAACTACACAAACTGAATCTGAACTTTGATATTTTCCTGTGTAAGTACAACTTTCAAAGACAAAGCTACATAAAGGCCAAATGAAAGATAAATAAATAATATTACTATAGAAATAATAGAACAAAGCAGTCCATTAAGTTCTGTTAAACGTATCCTCATTCATCCATTACTTGTGTTGCCCGCGTGCAAAGTGGCAGGCAAAGTCATACTTGCTCTTGCACTTGTGGCCACAGATGTTACACTGGAATGGGTTCTCGTAGCCATGGCAGCCCATGTGGATGGTGTAAAGGATGTTGTCAGGGAAGTAGATATCACAGTGCTGGCAGTGATGCAGCATGTGGGGGTCCTGAAGCGGGGCAGACAAGCCGGGCGCCGGCGTACTGGGCTGGCTGTTGGAGATACTAGGCGTGCTGGTGCGCCCACTGTGCTCACTGCACGGTCCCACTCCAGGACTGCAATTACTGTGAGGTGGAGCCCGGGGCTCTGGGGTGATCGGGGATGAGGAAGAAGCATGAGCCATACTGGCTGTGACAGCCACGGGAGCCGTGGCAGGGTGTGGATGCTGAATGAGGAATGGCTTCTCATCAACGATAGACTCTGCTCCTGGAGACATGGAAGGCTGGGTCTGGGCCTGGGACTCTGAAGGGAGGCTGGCCAGCTGGCCTGCCAGAGTAGACAGTTGGTTCAGGGGGTTATCCACAACCAAATCATGGTGATGGTGATTCTGGTTTGCAGACAGGCCATCCTCGCCTGCTCGACTTTGATTATCATAGGTTTCCTGACGTAAATGGGGCAGCTCATGAGAAAAGTCGTTCACATTGTCAGCCTTGTGCACCACCATAGAGGGGGGGCTGAAATTGATAAGGAGCCGGCGGCCATATCCCAAAGAGCTAGCTTTTTTCTGTAAAACACTCAGCATCTTCTTATGGGAAAGTGAGCGGGCACCTTTCATTGGCAGGAGTTTGTGACGTCTCCGGCGATGGTGTGACAAGTTGCTACGATCGCTGCAGCGGAAGGAGCACAGCTCGCACTTGTAAGGCTTCTCGCCCGTGTGCGATCGCATGTGGGCCTCCAGGTGACGCTCGTAGGCCGAAGCAAACGGGCAGAGGTGGCAACGGTGAGGTTTCTCTCCTGGTCAATGAAAGAGAATAAGCTGAACACCAAAATCGAATCAGTCTTTCCCCCTGAAGAGTAACTATCACATGCTTACCTGTGTGAATTCGGATGTGCTCAATGAGTCGCGCTGTGCCTCTCGTAGCATAGTTGCAGTAGCGGCACTTGAGCTTGCCATCGTAGGTCCTCTCGAAACCATCTACCAGGATCCCTGAGCTGTCCTCCAATGACATGTCCACTGAGGGGTGATCTAGTCCATTCTGACTGCAGTCTGCTCACAGGAACATTAACAGCATATTTGACAATGAGCAAAAAATAAAACCCTCCAAAACATCATGAAGAATATCAGCAGTCTAATGCAAATAGAACAAAATTCCAGATCATTCTTTGAGAAAAGAATATCAATAGATGCTAATTTATCATTTTTGATGCCCACTTTGTAAATATGTTCATTGCCCACATATACAAAGAGGCATTAAATGCAACAGAATAGCATTTTCATATATATATATATATATATATATGTGACAATTTCATTCCAGCAATCAGCTGCATTAGGGTTTGGGTTGAGTTAGGGGGTAAGGGTCAGGTACTGTTTCAGACTACTAATTGCACCATATGTATATGCAAATTTTGCTATATTTATTTGTATGCATGTATGATTTTTTTTTTTACATTGGTACTTGTTGAGTTTTTAATACCTCTTAGTGTATTTTAAACTTAACTTCAATTGTGAGACTCCTCCAGGGGAACAGGTCTCAACACATTAGGCAGAGTAGGTCTTGAAAATTTAAAATATGCATATATTTATATAATCTTATCAGTTATAATTAGAGCAGCATTTCTGTTCTATTATGATTAAACTATATATGGTATATACGATTTTGTTTTTGTGATAAAAAGGCATTTTTTTGTGCTTTCTCCCACATTTTTAACTAGACAATTAAACTAACACATTTTAGATGCATCTGTCCCAAATTTACAGATCCTTATTTACTTCCATTGTAAAAAATTTTTAAAGAAAAATTATCTTTAAAACTATTTGATATATGAAGTTAAAGTTTCATACCAGCAGTTATGTATGTGAAAACTTTTCAAGCAAATCTCAGATGGTCGAGCAGAAGGCCCACGTGAGACTGACCGTGTATCAAACTGCAATAAAACCAAACAAAATTCACCGAGCATTACAAAAACTGCTTATTTTTACCTGCTGGCAGCTCATCCGCCTCCTTGACGCCGCTGACAGAGCCTGATATCATGTTTACATGTTGAGTTTGCTGGCTCAGATACTCCTGAAAATCCTTCACAAAGTCCAGCGTGTCCGGTTTTTCCTCCCCCATTGAAAGAAAGTGCGTGTGATGCAAACGTCCAACACTAAAGAGACATTCAGACACGTGTTACTGACCACAAAAGATGAATAAACGCGAGGTCAGAATATTAATTTGCTATATAGCCTAAGTACAATAGTACACAAAAACAACCAGATTTTGGTGGGAAAAAAGTCAAAGTATAACCATCATAGCTAGCGGATTTTAAAAGAAGCATACCCACCTCCTCAAAGCTCAAACTGCGGATTATGTTTTGACTGGTTTGGATTAAAATGCTGTTTTGTGATCATCCAGACACACAGACAAGATAACCCTGCGATATTATGATTGACAAGCAGGAAATCGGCGCTTTCCGACGTCTGCTCCGTCTCTCTTACACGCCGCTGCTCATCTTCGCAGTGTTACCAAAGCTACGCTACATTAGCTGGGAAGCTAACGTTAGCTTATCTGGAAGACACCATCTTTGTTAACAGCTACCCCGGAACTCTGGTCATTATTTACGTTTATCCAGATCGTCAAGACTACTGGAGAGATTAGATATTTTCTTTTTATCGACAAACTAGTAATAATTCACACAAAAAGTCAGCCTGCTATATCAAAACAATAGCCCATTTAAGGGGTTAAAGTTCACTCTGTGTCCGCCGGCAAAAACAGTCCTCCCACGGCTAAAATCTACAAAGACAGTTCCTACGAATACAGTTGTAACAAATAAAGCCCAACAACATGATTCAGAGGACTAAGATATCATAAATATTGTGTTGCCTGCAGATAGAAAAGGACACGATTGTTTCATGATTAGCAAACTACGAGCCCTTTTAAAACGATAAACAGCTTACGGTTCTCCGCGAAAATGATTTTTCTTTAAAAGGCTTTTACAAGTCTGTTTAGTGAACAATTTGAGGGCCCATAAATGTATTAACTGACTGCGCCTGATCACTCCTTGGCAGTTTTCTTATAATTTCTTTAAGTAGCCTTCAGGAATAGTTCTGTGTTCCATTGTGTGTTTTTCTATCCAGGTAGGCTTTTATTGGCAGTGTGTTTGGGATCATCGTGGTGCTGAAAATAAAGCTGTAGTAAATCACAGGCTTTCCAGTTAAAACTCTCACTATTGTAGCCCCTCTCAGGTCCTGTGTCAAATTTTTGCTGGATTTGACTTTCAGATACTGTTCATCTGCTATACATACTTTTTTTTAGGCTTGTCACTTCTTCTTTTGTCCTCTACTTGTTCAGTTTTCTCAGATTTTTTCAGAACCCCCAGCACATTATGCTGAGATATACCAGGTTTTTGCCTAAAAGTTCTTTGGGAATGATTTTGTTGGTGCGACAGTACTATTTTATGACTGTCAAACTTTGTTATCTTATTTTTCATGGATTCAACTAAAGAAGTGGGAGCAAATAATGCATTTTTTTCAACAGGCAGCTAGTAAGAAAGAGCCTAAAGATGCAATTTAAAATGGGTTCTTTGCTAAGTTGCCTGTTATGTGTAGACACAACACTGGTTCATCCCTTGAGTTAGGTGCCTTTTGTATGTTTGAATGATTCATAGATAAGTCGGGTACAAGTGCTAGACTGAAAATGAGTGAAAAAAGCAACCAAAATCCAAAGAAACACTTTGAAAGACCTTCACAGAGCCTGGCAAACTATTGCTCAAGAACACTTTAAAAATGACAAGAAAGTCTTGCTCCTTGAAAGCAAAATATAAAGATGTTTTCACACTATCAAATCTTTAAATCTTTTTTTTAGCTATCTTGATAGCTTCCTAAATTTACTCAGGAGTTTTTCTTTTCACTTAAAAAAAAATGTAATTATGTGATGTAATTATTTCCCAATTTATTTGTCATTCAAGCACACTGTCATGTTTACTGTATGCAGATTTGAAACACCATTCTCTATAAGAGAAAATGCTAAAAAGGTTAACCAATAGCCTGTCCATTCACATCCATGTCATGGCACATTTTCAGATGTACAGCTATGCTCAAGAGATAAACGAGGTACAACAATTGCGATAAAAAAAAGCTATTGACTCATCCATGTTTTATCACAATCAATAATTTACCAGTAAGTGCGTAATGAAGATCACATTCCCCCATTTGTGTCAAAGTTGTAGAAGAACCACTGAGGAGAAGATAATAAATGGCCACAGTAGAGTGAGAGCACTGTATCCTTTTACCATGTTGAAACTACGCTCAGGCAATTTGTAATGGAGCAGTAATGTAAACCTGTTGCTAGTGAACTCTTTGTAACATGAGTTGCTCAGCACTGTATTCTTTATAAGGTGTATAGTGTGTCTATGTGTCGTTTGAGAGAAGAAAGACTAGTTAAACACATTAATGTAATTGTTTTTCAGGTGCATTTGGTTCCGCATGTATATCTGCTATGGCCTGGCAACATGTAGATACAGTTTAACCATTTGGACACTAGGTGGTGCACATGCCCCAGTGCTGAAATAAGTTCTTTTCATTAACCGCATGCAGTTTTGAAACAAAAGCACTCCACTGACGCAAGATACAAAGCAAACACAGTAATCACAGTAAAGTTCAGAGTTCATTTTACTCGCCAGGTTTACGCAAATCATGGCTATCATTGTGTACAAGCGTGGAAAGCTCAGTTTACAGTTGCCTACAGTGTGCGTCAGTCCCAGGAACAGCACGAACAGGGCCAGCGGAAGACATGACAGTCGACCTCATCAGTTGAACCATGACCACCGGAGCAGCCAATTACATCACCTTCTAACAGCCTGTCCACACTAATGTTATTTTATTGCAATTTAATTATGCTCAGGTTTCCTCTGGGGCCTGATCCTGTTGAATAATTTACGCGCAGCCACAATGATTTGTCGCCACGAAAAGACAAAGTGCGGACTTCTCTGCGCTCTCATTTGTTTCAGTAGTTTTGTTTGTAATTCCTGCCATATCACTTATTGAATCAGTAATCTTATGTCGTATTTCCCGCTAAACATTTCCCGAAGTTAGAACCCATGTGGCCTTTCACTTTGAAGGTATTATTCATTAAGCCTAAAAATACTTGAGGGTCAAACTTAATTTTCCATTAATGACACGTTCAATAATGAGCAGTGTATTATAAGATTGACAGCGGCTTATTTAGACCTACATTTAGACTTAGAACGTGATTTTATATGACTTTTCCCTGTGAAATTAACTGTCTAACACAATATACACAACATCTAATGGATTCGAAATCAAGCATCCTACTCCAAAATTTCAGCCTATTTGAAATACAATTACTCATATACTTAACATTTTCTAAAGATCTGACTTGAACTCAAAACCTTTACATGACTAATCTAATTTATATGAATGCGTTTGAATATACACAGTCTGCCACATGTAAAATGAACGCCGGGACAACACCTGCCTTTGAGAAGGCTGCAGTGTTATCCACTTGCTCTGATTCACATTTAAAAGGCCCGAATGAAAAGGTTCCCTTCTCCTCTTAACCGCTTGATTTACAGGCTGTTTGTGGTTTAATGCCACATGGGACAATTAATTTGCGCTTCCTCTCCTGAAAGAAATTGGAATTTAATTTAGAGAAGGCCTTGACCAGTTTTTTAAGACTTGGTGTCATTTGTTGGGCTTGTGTAAGAGCTGCATTAGAGATCACCCTTCTGGAAAAGCTTTTTAATCCTAGACAAGTGCAGCCATAGTAACAGTAGACGGGAGGCTCTTGGAGGGAGAAAGGTGAAGGGGGACTTCGACAAGATTTATTCTTCTTCTACTGAGACTGTTTCTTTCTTGAGATCTCCCCGCTCCACGTGGAGGATTTGAAAAAGAACTGAGAGGTGGGAGGGATAGGATAAAGGAGGTATATATTAAGCTTTTCTTTCCTCTCACCACTTAATTTCCTTGCAGGCGCGCCTTGCGCTGTTGTAATGAATGTAATTGCCGCCTTTGATGAGAATGCTATTATCTGGATCACACTTTACATGGGCAAACAAGACTGCCTCTCCCTCCACCTCCACCTCCCATTTAACTCAGCAGTGAGACCCCCCAATTATGCAGGGAACAAGTGGCTTTTCATAAAACCAGCGTGTCGCTCTTGATTGGTGAGGCTTGGAGCTGGCTACATGTGGACAAAGGATAGATTAGATTTGATATAGGCACACCAAAAACCCCATTTCCTTGATTAATTTCCTGCACGCCTCTCAGAAAGGTCCCACTTTCTCCGCACTGAATTCTATCTCTCCTTTAAAGACAAACTTCCATCTTTTGATAGATGTGGCAACTCAATGGACAGACAGACATTTTATTGACCCAAGTTTGACCACAGCTGCCTGGGCTGCAGTAGAGAATATGAACAAAAAGAGAAATGTTTCAGTTCAGTGTGGGAGGATGGGCTTATTTTTCTTACAAATCTGCAAAATCTTTGTGATCCCACCGTTTTTTTCGCCCTGAGCTGGAATCAGCTCACTTTTTGTGCTTATCCCTTTGTGTCTTAATGTCATCACCCACAGTTCGCAGACACGATTGAGGTTGTTCACTCATTCTGGTTTGCTCTCTTTCAGACACCCACACACAGGCGCACAAAAGCACACTAAACACCCATTTGATAATAGTGGCGAACAGATATGATGGGACTTTATGAGGCGATGCGTGATAAAGCTGCTGCCAACTTAGGAAGTCTAAGCGTGTTCTTCTGACTCCCTTATTACTGTATTAAAGCACCACTCAACAAATTCACACACACCTCAGCCTGGATCTCACAAACTGGGGTGATTGTGTCCAATATTCCACCAAGCTGAAATATCCAGAACAATCAGACTGTCAAAAGTGACAAATTATACTATTACTCCTCAAAGATTGTCATCCTTGAATTGTATTCATAGCCATTTCTTCCTTATCGCTGAGTGATTATTCCTCTAAGCAAGCACTCCCCCC
>VOQJ01047504.1:30812-41840 GCA_015052665.1 Apistogramma diplotaenia | reverse complement strand
TATATATATATATATGTCAGTTGGTGAGGTAAAAATACTGCATAGTGCCACTCCAGGAGTAGCATGATTTAAGAATGACTGTCAGTATCATATTTTACTGCAAGACTTCCAGTTATTGCAGTTGGTTGTTCTGACAGATGTTTCTTTAAGTTGCCGTTGTCAGCACCAGTCAAGAATATGGAATTTCTCAAAGAGATGATTTTCTGAATGAACTCAGCAGCTGAATACAAAGAAAGCCAAAGCCTGGTGTCATGGAAACAGGAAACTATCAGTCAACAGGTCTAAAGGATGGATCTGAGAATCTTTTTCTCTCCCGTACAGCAATGCTAATCATACAACTGAATCTTCACTTGAGTGGCTTCGAACACGGACCATGAAAAAGCTTTGAATCACCCGAGCAGAACCCAAATCCCTTCGCTGGGTCAGATCCCTTCAAAACACTCTAGAATAGGTTGTAACAGATCCCGCCACCCAACCAGTTCATCTGAGCACATCTGCATCTGCAAAATTTTTGACGGCCAAATCTTGTATTAACAGTATTTTATAGTTATTACAGTAATGCCTGATGGTGTAAAAAGTTATAGCAAAGTCGTCACTGGCACAGATTGATTCAGGCTTAGTTAAAGTGGAACAGACACGCGAATGCCACTGTTTTCCTCTACATATGCATTTGTGTGCGTATGGAGTTTGTAATGTTTGCATTAATGTTTGCCAAAGTAATTCTCACCATCTCCATGAACAAACAGCCAAACATAAATCTCAAACTTTCTCCCTTATGTTCTCTCTTCTGTCCCTCGGCTGAGATGTCAGTATTGTCTCCAAAGTGACTGAGGAGAGGCGGTGTGTGGTGTGACAGCCAGCCTGGGTCGCAGCCCCCATTTCAGCAAATGGACATGACTTATTTGCAGGGTTGCGAGCTCGGGCTGTGGGGCGAGGGCGATATTGACAGGATCATTTGCATGTCTGCCAAGTCACAGGAGAGTGGCTGAAGGGGAGCCAGTGGGGGATAGATGGGATGTGATGGCTTTTATAACCACAAAATGATCATCCATCCTCTGTGGATCGACCAAGAGCAAACGACAACTTGGACAAATTCTGATGTGATGCCTTGGTGAGTCCAGAAGCATCTATTTTTCTTCAGTGTTAACTCATTAACAGTTTCTTGTTTTGGTTTTTTTTTTTGGAGAACTGGCAGTCATCATCACTGACAAAAGAATCAATTTGGCATTTTATGTCAATTTATTTCTGATTTCTGTTTTTCCTACCACAGAGGCAGCCTCTAAACCAGTTTGCCAGTGAAAATAAACAAAGGAAATGCCGCTTGCATACATAATTTGTTTTTATTTGGCATGAAGAGAACGGGAGCAAAAGTGTTTGGCAGAAAACTTTTATTTTCATCGGTGGCATGATGGCACTGCCATAAATTGGAAACTGCAGTTTTCTTTATGACTTGTAATTCAAATAACTATCACTGAACATAAATTTAAATGACTTTTGTCCCTTTGGTACAATCTGAAGACCCCATATCCAAAGCTGTCGTTTTTTAACGCTCCTTTGATCTCCTGAATTCGTTATGTAATGTATGTAATGTTGCTAGTATTTTTTATCACTTTTATACGGATATTTTCAGGTCAGGCAGTTTTAAGGTTAAATACCTTTGATCTTTAAATGCTCCTAATAATATTCAGTGGGGTTGAGACCAGGTGACTGTAGAAAGGTTCAGCGCTGCCTGGTGTTCATGTAGCTCTTGGAAAGCTCTGAGGTGTGTTTTGGGGTCATTGTGGTGCTCCAGTGTGTATCCGTGCTCTGCGCTGCTTCTCCGTGGTCAGGGTGGAGTTGATTTGATGCAGGTGTACAGAGTAGGCAGAACACCCCCAGGCTTGAATATTCCCACAACTAGTTTGCAGCGTTTTGCTGCACTGCACTATCATTTTCTCTCCTTACATACAACTTTCTGTTACTGCCAGAAGTCTCGAAAGTTGGGTCCTTCAGTAAATACGGGTTTTTCACACTCCATCCACTGTGGAATATTTCTGTGTCCTAGCCGCTCCTGAGAAGTTCACTACTTTCCCCCCTTCGTCTCTTAGCAGAACTTTTTTGGATTGATGGGAGTCTTGCAGTTTCGCCTGAAGTACAGATCTTCTGATTGTGTGTTCAGGTCTGGTCCACCTGCAAAGTGCTGTAGAGTACTTAGTTCTCATGCAATGTTTCCCAATATCACAGTGCTGCTTGGCTACTCTGCAATATTGCTTATTCTTGGAAAAAACAGGCTGAGCTGCTGAAACAAACTCAATCAGTCACATCCAGAAAATCTGACATTTTGAATAAACAAGTGTTTCTGTGATGTTTTTAAATCTGTGATAATTTTCAGAATTAAATGACAGTTATTACAGGTGTTGTCTTGTGCAGCAAATTCTAAGAGAAAAGTGCAGCAGCAGCCTCACAGTGAGGAGGTCCTGGGACCGAATCTGCACGGCAGCTGGGGCCTTCCTGCCTGCAGTTTGCATGCTGTCCTGAGGGATTTCTCTGCACACACTCCACTTTCCTCCCACGTGTGTTATTTGGTGATTCGAAATTGGCCGTAGGTGTCAATTTAAACGTGCCTGCAAAAGTGACCTACAGTGTGAAGTCCTTGTTAGAGGAGGACAGACAGCAGGGTGCTTCCTGCTTCAGCCCCACCCTGACCCTGAGCTGATCAACCCTCTCAGGTCCAAGACATTATATGTGTTAACCCTGACGTGCTTCCTAATCCCAAATATCTATTGAGATTTGCTTACACTTGCATTATGATGTCACAGCATATGTCAAAGTGTCTGTTATTGTCGGTGAGATGTGTCCACACGGTTATTTTGTTGGCTTGAATCTATTTTGTGCCGTCGGACCTGTATGCATCAACCTGTCAATAAAATCCACATAACTGCACTGCCCGGATTAAGAGGCCCATCGATCAGGCTCGTGCTGCAGCAGGAGCATTGGCTTCCCGTGGCTTTTTACACATTCCAGCAATACTAAACATTATTGGTCAGCCGGTGCAGCAGCCACTGTAATCTGGCTGCCCCGGCTTTATTTTATTTGTTTATTTATTTATTTTTGATGACTGACTTACTGTGAGGAAAGAGAGCCATCCATCTGTTCTATTTGTGTTATTGTTGCTTTTATTTATTTAACTTTCATAAAAAGCAATTTATTACTGTCACACAGCTGAACAGCTCAGGATTCAGACTGTGATTTTACCGTCCTCTCCACGGTGTCTCCTGTAAATACTGACAGTCATTAACATTAGCAGCGGCACAGAAAACTGCCTTCGTGAATAGCTGAAACCGTCTTTACGCGCCGTGCCGGGAGGTCATTCATTTAGAAAGCCTTCGGTGTGTTAATGGAGGACATCTTCTGACAGCTTTCCATAACAGAAGCAAGCAGATAATTGCTGAGTCATAGCCCTGTGACATCAGCAACACTGTTAATTTCAGAGTTATTTCATTATTAAAATCACACTCTTTGTTAAAGCTGCTCACTCACTGATTACTACACGGCATCTGCTGAGGGCACATTTGTGCATTTATATATTTTATGCATAAAAATCGCACTATGGTGTGTTTACTGGGGGGTGTTCTGATGTTCAGCATCTTGCCCGAGGACACTTCACCATTCGGCGTGTTACAGTGTATTAAACCCAGACTCAAACCGGCACGACTCTCGGAGTGGTGCGACCTGCTGCACCACCTGAGCCACTGCCTCCTGATCACCCCACAGCGAGTGTACGATCCAATCACAGGCACCATCTTCGGTGGAATCACTTTAGTCTGCATTTTGATGATTCACCCCATGATGAGCACATAGCAGTCACTGCCATGTTATTAAGTACTCAGCACTCCAAGTTTCAATTGTTTCGATTGATTGTATTCCTGTCAGCATTAAGAAGGGCAAAATACAGCAGACAGCTTAAAATAGGGAAGAAATCTTCCTTATTGGTGAGGACAGCTAATGTTTAAAAGTCTTTGAGAGCAGGTAGTTTTGTTGTGGGACCACAAATCAACACAAAACAAACCTCTTAAATTACAGAGTCACACATTGCCGGTCAAATCACCACATTTGAAGCTTTTCATGAGTAATTTTATGTTGAATTGTCCATTGCGGGGTCAGGTCAGATTAGGATGTGGTGAGGCAGTAAAGTGTAAAGTATCCTAATCACACTGGGAGGTCAGCAGGGAGATCCCAGGACTCGACCACTCAGGTAGCAGCTTTGGCCCACACGATACGGTACGTTTACAACGATGTAGTTCCCACTGCCAGGCCACAAGCTGGCGTTGTTTTTATTTCGCACAGCTTGTTTATGCGATACGCGCATGCGTGCAGGGACTCAGCAGGCTGTTTCCCCTTCAGCCTCATTGCAGTCTGTGAGATAGTTGTTATTATTGTGTGTGAGAGGCTGCAAGTCACGGTCGATCTCCGTGGCATCACGCACACATTGTGCAATCACAGCCGCGTGTGCGGCCTCGCAGTAACTGTGCAGGACAAAATATGATGTTGTAGCAAATGGACATCTTGCTGAAGAAGGGCTGTTAAGTGTAAAAGACTGAGCAGTACACGAAGTACTGGCATTGCATCGCAACCATAGTGCGCATGTGCAAGTGCCCCCGTTTTCAGAAAGCATCGTTTCTGTCCGTTTACACGAAAACGTAAGCCGGAGCGTTTTCGAAACGCACCTCTCTGGACCCCGTTTTCAGAACGCGGCGTTTTCACTCGGTTGTCGTGTAAACGGGGCCTTTGTATCCACCACCACACCTCTAAACTGGATCCAGGCTCGTTAGTGCTGAAGTGTTTATGAGTGTATCAACAGTTTCAGAGGTTTTGACACTATGGTCTCAAAATGTAACCAAAGCACATTTGCAATAGTTTGTGCTGCAGTAGGGGCTAAGATTACTTACACACACACACACACACACACAATGCATATTACACTTGCAGAACTATAAATAAACACTATAAATATAACTTATTGTCCTATTTTAATTTACTTAGAAATGCCAAATATCAAGATAAGTACTGATATGCTTAATTTTCCAACAAACAAAAACTTCAGCACCAGTCAAAGGTTTGCACTTTGAGTCCTGTATAAGTAATGTTTCAGACCATCGTGCATCATAATCCATCATCACAGGAACATGATCGTTTTTGTAAAATCTGTTCACCAAAGTGAAGTTGTTTAAATGATGAGAAGTTTTTTGTTATTATGAGATGGTGTCATAATTAGAGGTTCTTCGTTTTGTATTTATTCTTGTGAAGGCAAACACAAGTGGAAATGTTGAAAAATACAGTGTCCGTTTATGAATTAATAAAAAAAAGCTTTTCAGAACTGAAACTGCGAGACACAGAACTGAAGATGTTAGTAAGGAATAATCTGTCTTACACATGAATTTTCGTGCTGCATGAGATGAGCGAGTCACAGAGGTAAGTTTGATATTGACTGCCTGACTTTTCTACATTGCCACGTCGCCTTGTAACTACATGCACTCGAGTGCTGATGAAAAGAGTCCGTGTAAATACGGAGGACATTCAGTACTTCCAGGAAGCCGAAGATGCTCTTCAAGAGCTCCTTCAACGCGTGGAGAGCTAAACCCTGTCCAGCAGAAAGGTCAAGTGCTGCAGAGAATGCAGGACGGAAACTGTTTTCACCATCAATACCTGTGTGTGCCTGTGTGTGTGTGTGTGTTGTGCCTTTTTACACTCCACAGGACACACAGCCAAAGGCTAGCCAGCCTTTTAATGGTAAATCAATAGAGCCAAGAGTCCCTGGACTGTGTGTCTCAATATTTTGGGGCTGAACCAAAATAATAAGCCAGCATCTATCTGCAGAGCCTGACAAGGAAAAGTCAATACTTTTGTACTTGGGCTCCAGATTGATGGCAGTTGACTAGCAGTTAGGTGGTGGGCTTCTTGGGCAAAACAGAAAAAGACAAAAGAGAAAGCGAAAGACAGAAAGAGGAGAAAACGAGATGTTAAGATGGTCTTAGAAAGAGCTCAGAGCCTCAGAACGAGGACGGTGATATGTGGCAGAAAGATCAAATCGCAGCACGAGGAAAAGTCCCGGCACAATCCCTCCTTTTGCTCCGGTTCCTGCTCAATCTCGTTCTTCCCTCTTGTTTTCGACAATAGTGCAGGTTTATCCTCTTCATCTCTCACCTTTCTATATTTATCTGTGCAGGGCCTCGGTTTCTTTAATGGAGGTCACCTGCTTTTCCACAGCGGAGCATCTCTGAAAGCTAACGTTACAGCTTGCCGTGTCTCCTGGCTTAAAGTCTTGGGCTTAAATTTCTGCTTTTTGTGCAGAGAAATACAGACTTGCTTTGCAACTATTGTGCACATTTTTCCTTTTGTTGTATTTATGGAAACAGCTTCAGAGGCATCGGCTGTCTGTGTGGGTATATCCTAGCTAGCATTCCTAGTTCCTGTGTGGTGTGCAACTAGTTTTATCATCCCTGCGAAGCCTACAGATCATAATCCAAGATGTTTTTACCAGCAATAGTCAGTTTACAGTAAGCCACTTGTTTTCTCACAATATTCAGCATCTGAGGGAAAGTTTATATTTCACTGAGACACTGAAGCTTTTCATTTGTGATATAGAAACATCTACTCAAGTATTCATCTTACTGGAACTTACTGCAGTACAAACAAACAAAGATGCACTTTAGGGAAAAAGAACATTTGTCTTTCCACTTGAGTAAAAGTACTTGAGAAGTGTATTACATAGTGCAGCACTCTGCATCATCATTACTTTATCTATATTTTGTTCAAAGAAAAAAGCCATACAGGCTGTTTTGATGAAGAACGCTGCAGATGATTCTGAGGGCAAACGGGAAAACAATTTCATATCAATTATCTGAAAGGTTACTGTTCTTAATGTGTTTACCTTCAGTGACACACTGCACTCTCGGACTTATGAGTCTGTGAGTCACTATAAAAAAATGTATTATTTTGTAATACCATAAAGCAAAACTAACTGATGTCTTTTATGTAACTATTTAGCTTAAAAAAAGTCAAACAATTGCACTTTATTTATTGCCGTATTTAACATCTGCTTGGAAAAGGCAGCTTTAACAAGTCAGCTTAAAACGTTGGCACAGACACTGATCCTAATGTGGGATTTAACATCACAAGACAAGAACCTCATTCTTCTGCCAGAACCTTCCCGAGGGTGTGTGTGTGTGTGTGTGTGTGCGCGTGTGTGTGTGTGTGTGTGTGTGGTTTGCATCATTTCCACTGCCGGTGCTGCAGTTCCTGCCTACAATGATCAATGGTGAACAATATTTTCCTTTCCTAACACCATTTATAAAATGAGGGGGGGACAGGTGTAACAGTGACATGTGAGGAGTAGAGATCATGGAGGTAGATGACTTTAAATACCTGGGATTAACCATCCAAGGCAACTGACAGTGCACGAGAGAGGTGAAAAAGCGAATGCAGGCGGGGTGGAGTGGGTGGAGACAAATACCAGGGGAAAGGGAAGGTTTACACGATGGTAGTGACACCTGGTGTGATGCATGGTTTGGAGACGGAGGCACAGAGGAAAAGACAGGAGGCCGAGCTGGAAGTGGCAGAGTTGAAGATGTAAGGTGTTCACTGGGAGAGAGCAGCATAGACGGGATTATAAATGAGTACATGAGAGGGACGGCTCAGGCTGAGCAGGTTCAGAGGCAAGGCTCACATGGTTTGGACATATGCAAATGAGTGGGTATACTAGATCAAGGACGTGGAATATGGAGCTGCCAGGCAAAGAGCAAGACCACAGAGAAGATTCATGGATGCAGAGAAGGAGGACATGCAAAGGGTTGGTGTGCCTGAGGAGGATGATGGAGATGGGCTGCGATGGAGGAAGATGAGCTGCTGTGGCAATCCCCAATGGGACCAACCAAAGGAAGAAGACCTGCATGCCAACCATTATGGAGCAATCTCTTGATTCTCATATTTTCCTTCATTTCAAATGTAAACATGTCTGAGAATTTCCTTGTGAGCTTCTGGTCCAAATGGCGTTGTGTCAGGAGAGAAAAACTTGAAGTCTTTTGTAGGCTGGCAATGGCAGGCAGGCGTGTGTGAGCTAAAGCACCAGCTGGCACACTGTGGGACCTGACCTGAGAACATCTATGGTAGCAGCTGAGCGCCCAAAGATCGCTGTAGCTATCTGACGCTGTCTTTTAAGTGCAACCTCTTTGGAGGTGCTTTGGCTCTCATTCGAAGTTGGTCTTGACACAGTTTAAGCCTAAACACAACCGTGATTACTAGCAGAGGAAACGTACCATAATTCATCTTACTACTGAATTAGAGAATCATGATACTGGTATTACTGCAGTACTGTAGTAAAATATTATGGTGCGTGAACCAATTACAAGATATGACCACTATGGAGAGTAACACCAACTTGCTCTTTAATGACATAAATACAGATAAACATAGTTTACATTTAGTTTTTGGAACAAATGTCAGATGAAAGCTCAATAAATTATGGTAGAATAGTTTTTTCTGTGATCAGCTGTTCAACACCGTGTATTTACTGGAAAAATGCTGGCAATTTAAGCAGCAACTGAAATGATGTATCCGGTTTCAGCATGTTCTCATTGCGTGTGCAGGATGTAGTACTTTGTCAGAACTGCTCACCTGCTCCAGCAATCAGTTCAAGGTCAGCAAGCATGGATGTAAACTGCTGCCGGATTGCTCCTTGAAGGACATCAATCAGTGGCTCAGAGAACTTGGAGAGACTGAACAAGCTTCACAGTTATAGAGCCACGCTGGGCGCCAGCCAACCCACATGGACATCCATCTCTGCAGGCTCGTCAATGCAACAGAGGTCAGCAAAGCAAGCGTGACGAGACTCACGTGAACAGAAACGAAAGATTTTGCAAATTCATGCCATGTTAGTATGAACGTTGTCATGAGCTCCTGGGCTGCTCGCTCAGCACTTTGTTTGCTTCATATTCTGTTTTATGTGTTATGATGTTTTCTAATGTTAGACTCCTGCTTTGTTTCCTGACGTGTGTTTTGGTTGTGGGTCATTTTTGTGTTTAATGTATCAAGTTCTTGTGTCTTAGTCTTGGTCTGTAGTCAAGTCAAGTAGTTACATTTAGTTTTTGGAGCTGAGCTGAGGTTTGTGCTGCTGGCTCCCGACCAGCTCTTCCTAATAAAGCCAATAAAGCTACATTTTAAGTAAAGCTTTTCGCCTCAAGCTTTGACCTGCATGTGGCTCCTAACCAATAAAATAAAGGTTAAAAAAATAAATAAAATAACGCTTGTCAGAGACATTATGTTACTTAGTGTAATTATTGGAGACCTCCATTGTCTCACCATGAACACAAACACCACACTTTACTTGCTCAGTTGATGTTTATTTGCCTCTTAGAAGGGTGCTTAGGTGTAATGGGAACTCTTGGGCCCCACTCTGTGGTCTCTGATAGCCCTCAGTGTTCACTTTTCAGTTCTGGGCCGTTCCGCCTGGTATCACTTGAATTAATGAGTTGGAATGAGAATTCTTAGCTTTTCTGTCATCCACCACAACAGCTACAGTGGATCAACCATTTGTTGGGTTCTGAGATTGTAATAAGGAAATTCGAAGCACAGGAACACAGTAGCTGGTGCTCTGAACAATTAAATTCAGTTTTATTTATACTGTATAGCACCCTGCAATAGTTACAGAGAAAACCCAACAGTAAAAATGACACCCCCCACCCCACCCCTGCCAGAAACAAGCACTTGGCAACAGTGGGAAGGAAAAACGCCCTTTTAACAGGAAGAAACCTCCAACAGAAGCAGGCTCAGGGAGGGGCAGCCAGAGATGCTGCCTCCAGGCTTATAGCCAGAAAAACTTTTCAGCACGGTGCAATGGCGCCTCAGCAAGGCGCAACGTCGGGCGATGAACCGCTGGCTCGAAGCCTGGCCTCTACAACCTTTACCTTCACTTCCAATACGTCTTCCTTAATCTTCTTCATTACTAACTGTTCTCTTTGAGAACCTGAATTTCCTTTAAGGCCATGAATGCCTGGAAGGTTCTGTCGTCCAGGCTGAGACATCAGAGACATTAATTGGTGTTAACTTCGTTATTTTTTGTGCTACTGATGTGGTTTAGGTAACAAAATGTATCTCTTCTATTGGCACAGGTTTCACACGTAATTGTAAAGAATGAAATAATACATGTCTTTTACAGGGGGAGGAAAACAACGCGCTTATTGGAATGTTTATCCTGGCATTTTTCTCCAGATCAGGATATTCCATAGATCAGAACGTGATCAGAACAACAGTGCCTCTGGGAGCAAAATAAGATGGCGGAGTCTTGGGAAATGATGTCACTCACGCCGTTGCCCGAAGCGAAGCTGGGTGTTCTGGTCGGGTTATAGTCTGCGACCTTTGATGAAAACGTTTTTATGCCTCCATCACGGGTGAGTGCAGAGTCTGCACGACGTAATTAGCGCTCCAGTGTCCATCTTCCTCCTGACCCGATTGGCTTCAATTTTGATGGGTTTTTAAATCAGTAATTCCACATTACCTTGTATTAATATCTAGAGTGGAAAACACACCTCCTTGTTTGTTTTGAGCTCCCCTCCAGGCCCCACAAACACCACTTCATTAAAAATAACAGATACTGTTATGACCAGCATGTATACAGCTGGCTCTTTTAGGCTTTCCTATTTGATCTTCCCCAAGAGAATGCCTTATCTTCCTGGTTTGATGTATATGCGGCCACTTGCCATCTTGTCTATCATTGCCATTCTGCACCAATATGGATCACATGCGCTTTGTGAAGAGCCTCTGAAGGCATGTTCAAATGCACGGATTCTTGTTAAAAGGCCTAAATAATGGACTCATTTGACTAAAGGCTTTAATGCCCGCTTATCCTTGAAAATGAGAAATAGGCACAGGATTAAACTCACACTGAAAGAATTGCATGTTTTTAATATGCCATCCGCTTCCTTTTTTTTTTTTTTTTTTTTTTTTTTTTTTCCATAGTGGTGTTTTTGGGGGTTGTTTGGGGGGTGTTTTCTT
>VOQJ01047504.1:0-16702 GCA_015052665.1 Apistogramma diplotaenia | reverse complement strand
TCCTTTTTTTTTTTGGTGTTGAATTTTTTTTTTTTTTTTTTTGGTGTGCAGTTCACAGGCCTCCTTCATCTGTATTTGTGTTCCACAACGTGCAAAATGGATGAGAGGTTTCTATGGTGCCATTCACAGAGTGTGGCTTGGCAGGCTGGACCTTTCCAAAGGAAAACATGTTTTCTTAGTGGCAGCTCCAACAGCCATTTAGCATTAGCAGTGACTTCACTGGTGTTGCACATGGCCAGGCTCTTTAATCACAAGTATGCAGCATCCCTCATGTGCAAAGAGAACTTATCATTTTGACTGGTCAGACAGCAGGAAAGTATTCCTCTGGGCCGAGTCCATCTACAAAGATTGCAGATGAAAGATTACTTTATTGTGCATATATACACCCACTGGCCACTTCATTGGGTATATCTGTTTAGCTCCCTGTCAGTCAGTCACGTGGCAGCAACTCAATACATTCAGTCATAGACACACGGCCAAGAAAGAAGGGGATTTAGGTGGCAAAGTTGTCGATGCCAGACAGTGAGGAAGGAAAATATTCCTTTTAACAGGAAGAAACCTCCAGCAGAACCAGGCTCAGGGAGGGGCAGTCATCTGCCACGAGTGGTTGGGAAAGAAAACCAGAGATTAATAATAACTAATGCAATCAAATGCAGAGTGGTGCATAAACACACAGAGGTGAGTGAAGAAGAATCACTCAGTACATACTGGGAGGGTTCAAGGTCACCTGATGCAGCCCCAACTATAAGCTTTATCAAATAGGAACGCTTTACACCTCATCTTAGAGATGGTGTCTGCCTCCTGAATCCAAACTGGGAGTGAATCCACCTGGAACACTGGGAAGCAAAGAGATGTGAATAAACTATAACCCAGAGCAGAACTGACAACCGCATCTGGGGTTTACAGATGATGGTCCAAAACAGGACAGTCGAGTCAGAAGAGACTGCAGTAACTCAAATAACCATGAGTCATTACAACCAAAGTACACAGAAAAGCGTCGCTGAAGGCAAATCTTGAACACAGCGTCAGAAGACGATGCCTGGTGCCGCTCGTATCAGCTAAGAACAGGAAAGCGATGCTACAGTTTGCACAGGCTCACCAAAATTGGACAGTGGAGGTTTACTGATCATGGACCTTCTGTCTGTCTGCTCATCATCTTCATAATCTGTCACTATGATAAATATCCTTTTTCCTTGGAGTGCGCACCTCCACTTTCTTTTCTCACCATTTCCAGGAGATGAGCTAACGCACCTCAGCTGTGCATCTTCCGAAGGTTTGGAAGCTCGTGCTCTCTGGTACCTCTGTGTGCGAGGCTGAGCTCTGGCCAAGAGTTCCAGTTATTTTCTGCTACAACTAGCAGTAAATCGCTGGACGTGTTTCTCATCGTTCCCTCTGGGTTGCCATAAATGTGAATGTGCATCCAGGTCTGTTAGCTTTGACTGTAGATGTTTCTGGGGTCAAAGTGATTTAGTGCCTCTTTGAAGTTCACCATCTGCTGGCTGTCCAAGCCCTGGCTCTGCACACTGTAAATACTTTTAGGGTTGGATTCCACTTCGCTTAGTTTCAGTTGATTTTCCTCTTCTTCTTTTTTTAAATCATCTCTTTTTCTGTCTCAGAAATTTCCCCGTTTGGACTTTATCGCCATAGCTACTGTTTGCGTATCTTTACGGATGCGTGTCATACTGCCCCGCACCACTGCTCGCTTTGAATTTGACACTTAAGTTGAAATTTGAAATTGCAGAAGGAGCTTCCATGTGCTCGTGGCTCCATAGAAGTCCTTCTCTCAGCTCTTTAGATGATGCTGATAGAACACAGTGCATTTATGCATGTATCCATGTACAGTCACTCAGTAGATCTACATGCACAAACCAGAAGTCAAAGGTGAAACTTCTTTGTGTGTAAACTGTCAAAACACGTCAGGAGCCACTGTTACTTATTTATTCCATACAGATCCTGTTTTCATTTGAATTTTCACTACATCAAATATATTTGATTGAAAGTGAAGCTGTTTTAAATGCAGTGGTATCATGACTCTGTGCAGTTTTCAGCCCTGACTTTCTTCATTATACTATTTTTAGACATATTAGTCCAAAAGGTGGCTCATTTTATCACTTTTCACAAAAACACTGGAGTAAATATGTGTGCGTGCATGCTAACACGCACACACACAAACACAGAGGAGAGAATAAAGCTCAAAGACACATGTATGCTGAATACTGCAGCTTTCAAAGAGAATTATTACAATTAGCACAAAAAACTGTGCATGTACAGTAACCACAGCTGCTAACTAGCATCTTTCAAAATCTCAAGGCTGACAAATGAAAAGGGGACATTTATGGCAAAAGAACAAGATGCACTGCAGTGACGTATTTGTCCCTTTCCCGATTGTTTGCTTTTTGTTTGGTTTTTTGCATATTTGTCAAACTTAAATGTTTAATAACAGACAAAGGTAGCTCATCATTTTCCTTTGGGCCGTATCCAGCCACTCGCAGGTGTGAATGAAAGGCTCCCGAACTTTGTGCTACTTAGCATAAACATGCACTTATCAAAAGAAAGCTACAGCTCTCGCCTTCCCGCCAATAGACGCCACTTCCGGGCACAACAGTCACAGCAAATTCACCGGAGGCTGTTTTCCACTGACACCCGACACAGGTAATCCGATGTTCCCTACCTGTCCAACGCCCCTCGGCTCCATCATTCTGTTCATAACAGTCCAGTGAATGTAATCCAATAAATCCACGAGGTCCAAAACACGAGTTAAATCCACAAATCTACCAAAGAAAGGAGCCGAAACTTTTCCAGCTTCCGGCTTCGACTTGTCGCCATCGAAGCGCGTTCCTCAACTTGTTCGTTAGCGAGCTTTTCGAAAAATGGAGGACAAGACGGTTAGGCTTTGATTGACACCTGACTCGGCCAATTGGGACGCTGTGGGGGCAGGCTGTAGGGCGCGAGAGCCAATCAGAGCCTCAGACCAGAGACACTCTGACACCTGCCGATTGAACCTATCAGCTCTGAAGTCTTTAAAGAGTTTAACTTACTGGTAGTTATAGTTACTCCTGAGGGTTTATTAACAGCTTCAACTTAAAAAATTTTTACATTTTTAGGCGCTTTTGCCCAAAAAATCCAGGAACGTTACACAATGCAGTTTTTAAATGATTTCATTTATTAAGGGAAAAGGTTTTATGAATCAAGGTTATTATAGTTAACGAAAACAAGCAAAATGACAAAAACTGAAATAAAAAAAAACATTTTTGTAAACTGAAATAAATAAAAATTAATTAAAAGTAAAAAACTGTATTTTGAGTTTTCAAAACTAACTAAAACAAATGACCTTCGTCTTCGTGTTCGCCATTTTGTTCAAAAGCCCTGCAGATTCGTCCCAGCCGGCACCGGCACACGTGATCCAGCTGACCCCGCGACCCCTGTGAGCCGCTCCAAGACAAACTTTGCTTCCTGAGTTTCGTCACGCTGACGTGCTGCCTTCTGGTATCTCTGAGCGTCCCTTTGTCAGACAGGTGTCTGTGGGCAGTGAAATCAAACCCAGCTTTCAAAACATGTGGTTAACCAAATGTCACGACCTTAAGAGAAACAAGGAAAATATAATTTGGATAAATTATGTCTTTAGCCTGAGTTGGTTGTGTGTTTCTTCTCACTTATTTCTGTGGTGTAGCTGAAACCTGCCATTATTTCTTGTTATTAGAACATATAAAACAGGACATAAGTAGATGTTTCTGTTTGTTCTTATCTTTGTGAAGTCAGTGGTCATGTCTGTAAAGGTGGCTGTGCCCAGTCTTCTTGCTGAACCTGGTGAAGTTAGTTCATACTAATACCTGGATATTCTGACATCAGTGAGTTTTTAATTCCATTTTCTTACAGTTTTTGATGTTTTGTGTCATTCCTACTGAACCTTTAGCATAAATCTCACTGTCTTTAATGTATTTAATGCTGGTGAAGGTGAAGTACAGGTGAGTATGTTAACCATATCACAGCTTGGGCTTGGTCAAAAGCTCACATTTTAGAGAGGGGACCTGAAATCAAGTTTGTTTGAATCTCCTGTGAAAGTGGAAATTTGGAATTTGGGGGAGAAGGGAATAAATTAGTGCCTTTCCTCTATAACTACCAGTGAAATGCCTTAAGCAGTGGAGCTGCCGACAGAAGCAGAAATGGAGCTGCTCCCATGCCTGTGTGAGTGTGAGGGCTGCTGCAAAAGAGCAGGTTCTCTCAATCTGCCGTCTCTGCATAAATAAAGGTTAAAAAATGTGAACCCTCCTTTTCTTTTCCCTCTCTCTCGCTTCTCTTACACTTTTATCCCTTCCTCCTTCTGTGCTCAAAGACAGCAGAACGCCCATTAACATTTAACTATGCGCAGTTAATGATGCCATCCTCCTGTAAGTTTAATCCTCTGCTTGTTTCATGGCTGTGCCATCTTGCGGCTGAGCTGCAACACAATAGACAGGAAGGACTGAACGCACGGGAAAACACACAATTTTGACAAGAGTCTTATTAAACAGGCTTGTGAAATTATCGCTGAACCTCCCCGTCCTTCCTCGAGCAGCTTCCATCAGGTGCTTCCATTCAGCGAGTCTCCGCAGCCGAGGAGGGCGGATGTGAGAGCAGCGGTTTACGTCTGCACTTGGTTTTAATTCATTAAGTCAGCGAACGCCTTGCGCATGTCGGTCACTACACTGTAATTGTCCTTGTAATTAAGACAAATAAGGCGCTCCCGAATCGTGAGCCGCGTGCACGTGGACACGCAAACACCCGCGAGTGTGGGCTGTGTGCTGACAGACAGCCGAAGGCATTTAATATTCACAGAGGAAAATAGACAACAAGGACAAGAGCAAAACAATAAGAGACAGAAGGAAAGTGGGAGATGAAGACAAGAGGGAGGCAATAACAGGGAAACAAAGGTACTGCAAAGGCAGATGTTTCTGTGTGTGTGTGTGTGTGTGTGTGGGCCCTTCTCAATTGACTCTGACTCTTAAACCTACCAATCAGCACACACTCTCGTCTTCTCACCCCCTCCGTCATCCAGCAGTGATGTGCTTTATGTAGACTTCAAGTCTTTTGCAGTTTAAGATTTTAGATTTATGACACATGTTATTTAGTGCAGCTTTATCCGCTCTGATCACATTTATACGACTGCATAGCACAGCCTGGCGCTGGAAACAGAAGCAGTGCAATCTGTTGATGGACATAGATAAAAAAAATATGATGCAAGCTGTACTTTCAGTCTTGATAAAAGTGTGACTGCTGCACCTTAATGCCCCTCAGTATCAGTGTGTAATGTAGCGTTCAGGTTAGCAGTAACTTGACAGGCAGGAGCATCAATGCAGGCGCGATTTCTTATGAAAGAATCAATGAGAGGAATCAGGATTCAGCAGTTGTTCCTAATACTTCTATTACTACTAAAGTTGTAGATCTTTTATAGTTTTGTAGTTTATTATACGAAAATGACTGTATCTACTGCAGTGAGCACCGACTCCGACTGTTCATTACAAATGTGCCGAGGCCCCCCAGCAGCTGTTTACCTTCCATAACTATATAAGCATTTACATCCCTCATTCTGATCTGGTGTCAGTATTATTCCCTGTGCCGGTCCCTGTGCCTGTTTAAATAATAACGTCTTGTGAAATGTTTTCAAAACTTTCTCCTCACTTCCCATCCTTAGTAAATTAGAGAAGTGAGAAACTATTTCTGTCTGTGCTTCGGGGTCTTTAATAGCAGTTGATATCTGCTGTCTTGTCAGCCTTTTGTCATACCATTGTTTCCTTTGTCGCTCCGAGTAATCCACATCAAAAAAGAAAGCCCTCCGAGCATCGTGTCATTACTCTGCTTGTCACGCGTTGCTTCAGAATCCGTTTTATTCCTCAGTGTCGCTCATTTGTACCATCCGTCGCTTTGCAGAATTGGACACTTCAATCCATTAGGCTGTTTACAAGTATAAAGTTTTCTGTTTGCTTTAGTCAAAGCGCTGCCATAAATTGAATATATTTGTCTCCATCAAACAGAAGAGGGTGTTGACAATATTGTCAGCAAATTCTTTGTGAAAAGAGATCTTATAAACACACCAATCAATGCTACTTATTGACTCCTCAAAGAGGCAGGGGGCACCGTTTGATGGGGGTGGAGACGGTGGATGTTGGCAGGAAAATAAATTTGATGGGATAAGTGTGACTCTGGTCATGTTCATTTAGAAATAACAAGGCTTGCACATAATTTAGATGGATAAATTATCCGTCCGCCGTCGCCCTATAATGCACGTTGCTCGCGTGTTTTGTCATTTCTCATAAGTTTCTGCTTGATATCGACGGCGGCCCTGCTGCCTCCTGCTCTGCCCGTGTGCTGTTATTGCTCACCTGTGTAGTTCAGTTAAACAGCAGTGTCCAATTCTGTCTCCTGCAGCTTCAGGGTGGCTGTTACACCAATTCTCCCCGTAATCTTTGCCTCACTTTCATTCTCTGCCGCTGCCCTCATCTCCTCATCTACACCCAGACTGTGTTTCTCTCCAGAGGGTTTGTGACAGCTGTAAAACCTTGTATCAAGGTGTTGACCCACGATGTGTAGCCCCATCCTTCTCCTCCCCTTCATCACTCCCTCCCCGATTCTCCCATTCGACACTTTGTTGAAGTGCACCCCGTCTCTCCTCCTCCGCCGCTCCGCCGGCACACTCCGCCGTCGCAACATAGCTATCTGCAGCCGATGCTGTGGAGCTGATAACAGTCTCTTTTATCTGTCACTTAGCAGCACAAAGGGACCTGGGCATTGATCAAATGCCAGCAGACTGATGGCTGCTCAACAGGCTGCTTTTTACACACTGCTTAGGGGATGGAGAGAGGAAAGGAGACTGAAAATACAAGGCCTTTACTGGCAGAGTGAAAAAAGCACATGAATGTATGGGTTTTGCACTGTGGTCTAAAGAGGAAATGCATTGGCTGTCCTGACAAGTAAAAAGACAAGATGGAAGTTGCTCCACACCAGGAGTATGACTCAAAGTCAACAGACGGAAAGAAACAGCAACATCAGGTTGTCCTTTGGTTTACCAGGAGAGTAAAAAGGGGTGTTTTTACTTCACGTCACCGTGTGCCTTCAAGCATCAAACCACGGAGGAACCACAACACACACAAAACCATTCTTGTTGGAGCATCCTCAATCATCGGCGCTTATCACACACAAAGAGATGAAAGAGGTAAAACCATATAATTTATGCATCGTTTTTAACGCTGTACTCGGGGGTAAAGAGGCCAGACTGAGTGCAGATGCCCACTAGCGCTACAGAAGATGGCCGAGCATGAAGGGAATCACATGTTGCGGCAGGACATTTCAAATCCAACATATCAGCTCAACAAAGCCTTCTGCCTCTTGCGTCGCACATTCCCTGGTTCCAGACCAGCTGGTTTATGTAGGGTTTGGTGGGTCAGAGATGCTCTGGGGAGGCATATCCATGGAGGGATGCACAGACCTCTACAGGCTAGGCAGTGCCACCCTGACTGCCATCAGGTATCAGGATGAGATCCTTGGGCCCACTGTCAGAACCTACACTGGTGCAGTGAGTCCTGGGTTCCTCCTGGTGCACAGTAATGCTCAGGCTCATGTAGCAGGAGTATGCAGCCAGTTCCTGTACGGTGAAAGGACTGATACCACGCTCGTCTGACCTAAATCCAATAGGACGCCTCTGCTGTCCGGATCCACCAGGACACCATAGTGTCTTATTAGGAGCATGGCCTGATATTGTTGGGCATGCACGAAGCACGTGGAGGCTAATGATCATTCTGAGTTGCTGTAATGAAATTTTGGCAACCTGCTGCATCATTTGTTCACACTGATTTTCAGGATGACTTTCAATTCATTACTCTGTAGGTTGATAATTGTCATTTGCATCAAACAGTTTCATTGCTAACACAGTACCCAGGCCATAACCAAATGGATATCTACATGTAGTGTCTTTGGACACATAAACAGCATCATCATGAGGACTCATTGGAGGAAATCTTATTTGGTGACTGGTTACAGATTCGTCTGCACTTTAATACTATTTATATCGATATTTAATCTTTGTATTTATGATTATGAGCAACAGACCACATTTTCTAATGCTCTCAGTCTGCTCACCCCTGTGGTGAATAAGGAATTATCAAATTTGACCTAAAAGTTGAATCTTTACCATGAAAATAGGATTCTTAACATTACCTGTTCAGAAGCATGATCGCACCACCACCGAACTCCACCTTTATCCATCTGTTTACGTCCACGGGTCTGATTCATCGTCGTTGGGGGGCCGGAGCAGGTGCTAACTGTCACAAGGTGAAAGGCGGGGGACACCCTGGACAGGTCGCCATAGAAACAGCCTCACCCTCACATTCACACCTGACGTTTCTGAAGCTCATCTTTGAAAGCGTGAACATGAATTATAACCAACAACAGCGCATTATTAAAGTGTTTGATGGGCACTTAAAAAATCATGTGAATGTAATTTTGTTTAATTAAAAAAAAAAATTTCAACCTCCAGTCACTCGAGCATTGAATATAAACACCAGTTTAAAATGAAGCTGACTCTCGATGTGTTGCGTTCATCTTCTTCGCGCAGCTCTGTTATTAAAGCGCGCTGCCTTTGTGTTTATGTGCTACAATCTGTGAACACGATATTAGAATCCTGTTAGACAATAGCACTTTAGTCCCTTTTGGAATTTACATGAAATTGTGAACTTTTGTGAAACCATATGCCGCCGCTCCGAACAAAGGCAGAGATTTGGGAGATCCCTGCAGCAGTCTCTGCTAAGAATAGAGATACATAATGACATTTTAATTTTGTGCTGCTAACAAACCCGCTGCTCTGCTTCCCCTCATTTTTGTGTGCTGCCAAACCCTCAACATCACTGCTTTCAGCATAAAACAGAGGGTGTCAAACAGGAAAACGTGAGCGCAGCATTATTCTTAGACACCACTGTGTCAGAGGCCACCTTCGGATTGTTTTGAGGCTGCTACTCAAGAGGATTCATGTCAGCGTTTAATTATAGTGGAACAGTAATTCTTCATTTGCCTCATTCCCGCTGTATCTCTCTATGAATGAGGCGTGTGGCAGCTCGGATTATTCTCCGACACTTCTTTTACATTTTGAAGTTATCAAGTGAATTCTCCTTCACACAGAAGCCCGTTGCTGTGCAGATAGTTTGGGAGTTATCTGCTGAGGTTTTGAGATATCAGTCTGTGAGTTTTCTGTCGCCACCCCGGTACAATAGGGGTGAAATTGAATCAAATAGACTTTTTCAAGGCTTTGGGTTACACAAACAAAGTCCCATTCACCTCAGCCTGCGTGGCAGCGGTGTCAGGGGATAACTGAAAACAAAGGTATGCAATGCTAAAACTGCCTGAAAGGCTGGAAACTGCAGGTTTAAGCGTAAATCTCACTTTATTCAATCTCGTGTCTGATTGCCTGGTTTGGAGCTCGACATCAGATTGTCTAATTGGGAAATTGCACGAAGCAGATGCATGCTCGCTCAGCGATTATATTTCACGGTTGTGCTTACAACTTGTTATATATCTTACTTAACATTTTCTTGGTGTTTTGAAGGTGAGTTTTGATGCATATGAGCACAGAGTCGCTCATTTACGTCCGTGTAGATTTACTTCATCCTCAAATTGAAAAACCCAGCTGTAACATTTATTTGAAGTGAGCCGGCGCGACGCTGCGGTGCTGCCGGCAGAAAAACGCTGAGTTGCCTGGCAAGAAAGAAGCTAAGCCAGATTTAATTAATCATATATGTGCCAGCCGACATGTTGACGCACTGGCCCCTTCAGGGTTGGGGGGGAGGGGCTTTTCATGGTCACTTTTTGGGCTTCAGGTGTGGTTTGTGGAGCAAGTCACAAGTTTTTCAGCCAAGAGATCATCAGGCTTTCAGGTTTGCACTTGTTTCTGCTTTCACTGCTGGTTACACTGAGGTGTAGGCTCCTAAAGCTATTTGGTTGGTACATTTACAGTGAGTGTGACATCAGGGAGTCCTTTAGAGGTGTGCACGTGTGAAAATTTGGGAATGAGAGCCTTCTTTGTCAGTACTGCACGAACCCATGGTATATTTACAGCCTTGCAGAAGAACATCGTTTTGGCCTCTGTGCATAGCTGCCATGCTAACAGTGAGACGAGTGCCCACTCTGACTTACAGGTATCCCTCACGAGAAGCTGGAGCGCCTTGGTTGCGAGACCTTCTGGCCATTGAACAGCTGCCTGATGCTCTGGTTTGCTGTGTCCATTTCTTAGCACTGGTTGCTTTGAATTGTTTCCCTCCTGGCCGACATAAACCTGAGCTCGCGTGCATGACAGTGTATTTTTCACGCACACGATTATCTGTTGCATTTATTTCGGTCTTTGATGTGTTGCTGTGCTTGTAGTCGCACAGCAGCTGTTGTTTTTCATGTGTTCTGCTGCCCACTGCTACCCTGTAATCATAGCGATGATGACTCACACAACCATACAGTCATTTACACGAGCAAACGCTCGGCCGCCATGCACACGTATGGGCATCTAACCCGCATCAGCCTCTGTGACATGAAGCAAAATCTGTCAATACGCGTTCATGAGGGGTCAGTAAGCAGAGGAAAGCTTTCAAATGGCTTCGATTGATCTGAATTGTCCAGATACGCCTCCATTTTCAGCCCGAGTCAGTTTCCTCCCCCCTCTGCCTCTCTTCAGCATACATCCATCCGTCTTTTGATCCTTTTTCTTCAAAAATGACAATGGTCCTCATTTCTCATGCCATCACTGACGCTGCTGTAAATCTGAGCTCTGAGACGATCGGGGAAAAAAAACTTGTCTGAGCTGATTTATGAAACCTCCCTAACTATTGATACAAAATGCAAAATCCAATGTGGAAGGTAGCCTGGTAACATTTGTCAGAGTCTTGCAGTGGATCCAGACTCCGAGTGGTTTTCCAGTGAGGGGGAAACAGGGCTATCTCAGCTGTTAATGTGTGCTGTGACAGGAAAACACCGTCCCAGAATACAAATGTGCAGCGCTGATGGCTGACAGGTCTTGCTAAAGAGAACACAAATGAAGCTATTTAGCTTTGTCTCCTCGTCTTCCCGACCCTTCACTCCTGCATCTAAGGTGGATGCTAACAGTTACAGCATTTTCATGGATGCCTCCCCCTGACTCTTCTATCTCTGACTTTCAGAAATGAAATGTAAAAATAACATAAGGAGATGTGTACCCACTTGCCTCCATGAGTATATAGTATTGCAGCCACTCCAGCCTGCTGCTGTTCCAATGCCACAAGTGGCTCTTGTGGGCTTTTTCATAGAAATTGAAGGAGGTTTCTCTGTATCACACAGGTGCAGAGACAAAGAGCAATTATTCCAACCTTTTTCCACAAAAAGCCACATTGAGATGTGGGTTGTGGAAACAGGCTGTGTAATTTTGTGCCCTCCCAAATAAAGAATGCATATCAAAACCATCACGAGCTTGAGAACTTACGAGTGTGGGTTCAGTCGATGCTTTATTTCTGGATGCAGTGTTCCCGAGGATCAATTTATGGAAGGATGTAAAGATGGAATATGTAGTGTAAAGATATCAGTGGAATTAATAGAACTTTGGATTGTACATCATCGTTTCAGGGTAGATCGCAGCTCAAGACAATATGAATGAATGATAAATAAATACATTTTAGAAAGGAGAGAAAACAGCTTTGATATATAAATATATTAATACTGTGGTCCCACAGCCACTTCAGATTATTTGCATACTGTACCTTTATTGAATGCAGGCCTGTCAAACTCGCGGCCCGCTTCCGGCCACGCCCCCTACTTCCGGCCGAGAATTGGCGTTAAAAATATGGTACAAATATGAACAAATAGTTACTTTTTTGACATTTCACTTTCTCCCCCAGTTAAGAGGGTTGAGCGGAATGTCAAAAAAGTAACTTAAAGGGCCTATTTGTACCATATTTTTAACGCCAGTTCTCGGCCGGAAGTAGGGGGCGTGGCCGGAAGCGGGCCGCGAGTTTGACGTGCCTGGTTTAATGTGTAGTAATGTGTCACCTTCAGGTATCTCCACAGATCTGTTGGAGACCGTAGCTTTCTTGTATCATTTCCATCAACAAATATTCCTCGTGCATTTGTTTTCGTTCATCGTCTTGTGGAGGAGGCCTGCAGAGAATTCTGGGACTTGTCAATAAAGCTGGATGAGAAGTCAGAATGTAAGTAATGCAGTATTTCTGTCATATATTCATATTTGGGACCGAATGGTTTGTGCTTACAGTACACAATGTAATTATTGCGTAGTATAATTATAATTATCCAGTTCAGGGTCACGGGGGTGGCTGGAGCCCATCCCAGCTGACACAGGGTGAGAGGTGAGAGTCTATTATAGGACCAGTGCCCAGAGACAGACAAGCATTCAGGTTCACACCTACAGCGAATTTAGACTCACCAATTAGCTTAACGGGGATGTTTATGGGCTGTGGGAGGAACTCTCTGAAGTGCCCAGAGTATCCGTGCAGAAAACAGAGAAATCTGACCCAAAAAAAATTGCAAATGTTTTCATGTTCAATCAGCATTTTAGAGGATTCTCCACGTGCATTAAACAGGACATATTAATAGACACCTAATCGTGACCGACAGCAGATAACAGAGACGTCCTTCGTGAACTTTGCTGCTGCTGAGTTCATAACTCTGTGTCCTCATATTTCAAATTCTAGTAAACAGTTTTGAGAAATGGGCATTTCAAAATAAAGTGAAAGGAGGTTTGCTTTTAGGGAGGGGTCCTCGCAGAGACGGGAGCAGTGGCCTGTTTCTGGTTCTGAATCAGGTACCCAGACCCAGAGCAAAAATACGGAGCTGAAAATCAGAATGAGAAAAATTCTGTCTACTTTTTATAAGATCTGCATAAACTGTAACAAAACAAGCTCAAAGCAACATTTATTATTTCTGCATAAAAACAAAGACGACGCTGGAAGAAACGACACTTGTAGATCTGAACCATTGTGTTAACTAATCTGCATCTGCCTGCTGATTTCAACAAAGCTGTTTTCCAGACACCCCCAAACAGGGCTGAGTGGGTGTTGGGTTGGGCGATGTCTTGCCTTGCAATCAGTCCCCAGCAGCACGTGGAGAGCTGCTGTAATTAAGGAGCAGTGTCCCCCATGAATCCCATCCATGAAGCAGGACTTTAATTCCCCACTAATTGAGGCCAACCCGGGGAGGGCAGAGGTATTCGGGTCTCCTGCCGGCTGGACCAACCACTGTGTTAGATGATTAGCTGAGGTATAGCAAAGGTAACAAGGAAACCGAACCTCGCCAGCACAGCCAGACACACCTGCCCACCTCTCATTGCTTCTCTACTCCGCTGCTCCACGAAGGAAACCCGACCCCGGTGGAAAGAAACTTTCCTATCTGAGCTCCACTTTCATAGGCACAGTTTTCTCTGCTGGTGGGAGGCGAGTCGGGGAGAGGCTGCAGGGAAGAGGAAGAGGGGCAGGCAGTTAGATTGATTTGTTTCATTTGGATTTGTATCTATTGCAGATGTGATTGCTGTCGACAGAGGTTTATACAACTCCGGAGAGAACAAAGGAGAGGTGGGGGTATATACTCCGGGCTGCTACAAGTGCTGCGTCTAATAGAGGAAATCATTTGTAAAATGGGATTTATTTATTGTGCTGATATTACAGTTGCAACGATGTGTGTCAGGGAGCTGTTTTTTTGTTGTTTTTTTGCTTTTGTTTGTAATATTCCTCCAGTTTTAAGTTCACTGTAAAGCTGCTGTTGGTGCGGTGAGGAAAAAAAAGTGAAATGCACCGACTCTGACTTCAGGTGACAGTTGTTTGGTATCTTTAATGGTGCCGTTCGCCGTTTTGGATGCGTGCAATGCCTCCTTCGCTTTCATGTGCATGCTTCACCAGAGGCAGTGGGTAAAAAGCACTGAGGAAGTGGCTGTGAGGCACAGTGTCACTGAAATCTGTCAGACTCCCCTCTCTCACTCCATCTCTGTCTGTCTCCCCCTCTCTGTCTGTATATATAGAAGAACCGCTCCATTTCAGAGCAGCTCTGACAGCGACAGACGCTTCAGCGGGCTGAGATTTACTTGGAATTGTCACTATTGTCTTAGAGAAAGTTATGATTTATTCCTGTGCAACTTTGCCGCGTGCGCACACGCTCGAACGTGCACGCGCGCAGGGTTAACAGCTGTAAATTGGTTCTACTTGCTATTCAAGACGTCACAAAAAGTGCGTCCGCCAGTGCTTTTTCCCACCAATTTAAAGATGCGAGCTTTTGTATACAGAGCAGTGCGCGCACACACACACACACAGTGTTTTGGCACCTTTTTAGAGCAATTTTTGAAGTTTTATTTTGATTTTGAAGCTTCTTTTGATTTGAAAGGCAAACCAGCAATCCCAAATAAAAGGTGCAGCTGGCACCGCAAGGTTGCTGCAGGCTGAGATGCAGCATCGAATTACTTTTGTCCAAACTTACATTTGTGAAAAAGATTTGAGGTCAACTTTTAAGATTTTATCAACTTTTAAGATTTTATCACCTTTTCCTGATTGCTCCAACTGGAGCTGCCAGAGATCAACAACGGCCAGCAGCGGGATGATCTGCAGCTTTCTCCACATTTAGTTACGCAGCAATTAAAGGACGTCTCCGACTGAATGAGATGTTTCGTTCAAGCAGAGATTCTTTTGCTTTCAAACCAATCTGTTCAGTTTCACGAGGGCCTCAGTAAGACGAGGCGAGCCGAATGCGGAAGCGCTTTATCTTCCACGTGTGCAGAAGAACATGGAGTGCAGGATGAGGTGAGGGGCAGCGCTGCTCGCTGTTGGTGGGAGGTACACTCATGTATGAGGACGCTGGAAACTAAAATGCGTGTCGGAAAATAATGCATCTGCTGTAATGCGACCATTGCTGTGTCCTTGTTTGAAGCACCACACAGCTTTGATTTATCGAGGTTTGTAACCTTGGCCAATTACCTACAACACCCCCTCCCTCGCTGTTTTTCCACAGTGAAGGAGAACGCTTCACCCTCCTTTCTTCACACTTTTGTTGCTTGCCTTGCACAAAAAAGTAGGAGTTAATTGGTAATAGTTCTGACCTTGTTTCTTTCCGTCTGATGACGTTTCCCCCTGATTATTTATAATTCAGCTTTGCCCTCAACGTGCGGGAGAGTGCTTCATTTAGTTTAGGAAATCACTGGTGGTCTAAAAATCAAGCCTGGCTTGTTTTCGCCTATTCATCTTTTTATCCGCAAGGGGCAAAAGTGAAGGATGGCCTTGGAGATTTAGCTGGCATTGCCGACCAAAAGGTCTGAAAAATTGATAGGTTTGAATTTACATATCTGTTGTACGACTGTATTCCCTGTGGCCAGCTTGAACTCACAGTTCATCAATAAAATATGACAGTCTGAGCAGCAAATACTGAGGCGACGACTGTCGAGATGAAGTTTGGAAATGCGATATTGTAGTGGTGAGTTTCAGCGTGGTGACAGAGGTCAGGGAACACGGTGCTTTTGTCTGGTGTGAGGAAATAAAGGGAAGTCTGTTTGCATGGATCTAACATCTAGGTGTGAGGGAGAGTGATTTATTTTGCTGCTGTTCTTTGTTTATATAGTTTGCGATTTGCATTTAACATGTGGAGGGAGAAAAGGAATCAAAGTGTGAATGTGGAATTTCTGAGTGGGCACTGCCCTCTGGTGGTCACACAAGCAACTGGTAACATTGTATCTTGTGCATAGATTTCACCAGCAGCTCTTTATGCACAGTAAAAATTTCAATGTACATACTGTAGTTACATACATGTGGGTGTCTGTGTGCTCTATACGACTTAATCTCCAGGGAGGAGGAGGAGGAGGAGGAGGATCCTGATCCTCTTTCACAATCACATAGAAGACACATGCACATAAAAAACACAGCAAGAATAAATCTGAAAAGGACAAAGACACAATGAAAGGAGCTCAGTCCATTTCCAGCCACTTGGATGCGCTTTGGTCAAGGTCAGAAGGTTAGGCAGGTGGGCACTGCTGCAGCTGGTGCCTACAGGGCCCCGAGGATTCTAATCAATTCTTACATTTCAGGGGAAAATGATGAGAAACCAGCCGCTCAAAGGAAGATAGATGAGAGAGAGTTGCAGCAAACACACAGATCAATAATATTCATAGCCTCGAGGAGAAAATACGTTAAGTAAAAGCTTTTTACTCAGTGGATCTGAGCAGGGATGCTCAAAAAACCTTTATGCACCAGAGAGAGAGCAGGAGCAAAAAAAACATGCAATAAATAAAAATAAGAAAATGTCCACATTTAAGGGTCTATGTGCTTTGGGAGGATGAGTAAAAAAATATAAGCTTAGCAAATCAGTGCATTCATGTAATCAGCAAATGAAAAGGTGGACGATGTGTTTGTAGACGTGGTGCTCGAGCAGCCAAAGGGAGGAAGTGCTGCCTCTGCTGCAGTGTGGCAAACAGGGATGATGCAATGTTTTTAGAACAAAATGTTCACATAATCGATGATTCTCAATCGGGGGGGTCGGGGGGGACCCTCGTGTTCCTCTTCCAGAATCAGACACTCGAGAAGATGCCTGAACATTAATGTCGGGGATATTTGGAAACATGCTTCCCATCAGAGTGCTCTTCTTTTATTTCCCCTTTACAACATCTCATAAAAAAAAAATAAAAAAAAAAAACATTGGGGGGGGGGGGAAAAAAAAGGATTATAAATTGGGGGGG
>VOQJ01047499.1:3729-20407 GCA_015052665.1 Apistogramma diplotaenia | reverse complement strand
AGCCTGATAATAGTGAATTACAATAATCCAGCCTAGAAGTAATAAATGCATGAATTAGCTTTTCAGCATCACTCTGAGACAGGATGTTTCTGATTTTAGAAATGACCAAATGCAAAAGTGCACAAATGCAAAAAAAAAGACAAAAAAAAAACGGTCCTAAATAAGAATAATTCACAGTGTTAACTGGAGGCCAAGATAATGCAGTGTTTTCTAATAATGCTGCCTAAGGGAAGCATGTATAGTGTAAATAAAATTGGTCCTAGCACAGAACCTTGTGGAACTCCATAATTAACCTTCATGTATGAAGAAGACTCCCCATTTACATGAACAAACTGGAGTCTATTAGATAAATATGATTCAAACCACTGCAGGGCAGTGCCTTTAATACCTATAGCATGCTCTAATCTCTGTAATGAAATATTATGGTCAACAGTATCAAAGGCTGCACTGAATAATTTTTTCCTCTAATGGTTACAATTTTATTTGTGAAGAAATTCATGAAGTCATTATTAGTTAAAATTAAAGGAACACTCGGCTCAACGGAGGTCTGATGATAACAGGAGGTGTCATCTTTTTGCTGGGAACTGTAGTTTTCTCTCCAAGGCCACTCACAGCTCCTGGTATTCTATGTTTATGTTTTTTTATGAAGCACAGAATTGTCCTTTGAGCTCCCTTTTTCTTCATCTTACACCTCAATTTCATGTTGGTCACCATTTTGCTTTCAGTAGCTCTGCAAAACCAACCTTTGACTGGTACTGTACATCAGCTGGTTGGTTTCAGCGACGGTTGAAGTTCTGATTGTCCGTAGTACTGCATTTACTTTACTTTACGCAGTTTTGGTAATCAGCCAGCTTTGCCATGATCTTATCTTTTGGCTCAGCTGCTCTGGCATTCAACGTACCCTATCTTGGAGTGTGGGGGTGATGATTTCTCCCCCCTGACCCGACACCCTGACTACTCCTTGCTGTAGCATGTGTGTTTTTGTGTCTAGTTGTGATAGAAGTTGATGTTGGAGCACTGAGCTATTTAGTTGTAGACTTGTTGGAGTCAGTGTTTGGGGTGTTGGGATGAAAGGCCAGCTCAGTCTGAACCTGAGTAGTGTTCTGTTATTGGAATTCACCACAGTTCGCCCATAACGAACATCGGTGTATCTAAGATCAGATACTTGGGCCCACCACCTAGCTTACCTGCTATGGCTGGAGAAGAGCGCTCATTTAATTTTGCATTCAGGAGTTTCCTGCTAATAAACACATAACCACATGGGCAGGACTTGCATGCCACTGGAATCTAGAACGAGAGAGAAACAGGAAACAGTGTTTTACTGTTAAATTCACCACATGATTTCCATGGATTTGTGCTGCAAACCAAGCAGCAGACAATTTGACACAACCTTGGATTTCTCCATGCTTGGAAAAACATGCTGGATTAGCCAGGTGTGTCAAGATCAAAGTAAATGTCAAGTCAGATTTGATCCAAGAAAATAAGTTGATAAATGGCATCATTTTTATATATTCGCTCAATCATTCAACACCTACTTGGCGACCGTGGGAATGTAGCCAAAACCCACCCACCACTTTACTCTGATGTTGTCCTGACATATGGCAAAGAAACTGAAGACTTAATATTCGCTGAAAGCCCCTTCCCCATTGATCTTTTTTAAGAACAACGTTTATTTTAATGATTACACTGCAGTTTTAACGTTTAAGGATATAATTCCTTCGTTACGATGCTCTTCAGTGCCATGTGCCAACAGCAGCTACCTAAACACTGCACCCAGGGAGTTAAACTATCTCGTCAATAGTTTTACATCTGCACTGCGTATGACTTTGGATGCCTTGGCTCCGCCGATCAGAAAGGCCTGACTCTGTGGTATAAATCACAAATGCACAACTTAGAATAGAACAGAATGCCTTTATTGTCGTTATACAGATGTACAATGAGATTGAAAGGCGTGGAGTTTTTTGAGCAAAATCCCCCAAAAATGTGATGCAATTTTTAAGCTAAAGCTCTTCCTAAAGCCTCGGGAGTATCTGAAAAGGCTTGGGCATTTTGGAAAAGTAACGTTCTGCATTTTTTAACACAACAAACAGATTTTGCCAGAGTTTAACTACCAGAAAGCTATGCTGTTTGGAACAGACAAATTAAGATTTTTTTTCCTCGCCTAAATGAAAACAACAACAACAACAAAAAGAATCTACACAGCTGAAATTATTAGTTATGGCCTGAAATACACCTGATTAAAAAGGATAAGGTCTTGGCTATTGCCATTTCAAATTTGAAATCAATATTTAATAAATAGAGCATTTTACAGCACATTTCATATGGTTATCTGCTTTTCAGTGGGAAATTGCAATAGCATCTGAATGCTTCATCCTAGAGAGATCAATGAGGCTAATTCTCTTTTCTCTATGTTTTGGTAGTGTTATTAAATAAAACTGAGTCAAAACAACAATGATTACATTTATGAAAGAGGCCTGGAACGCACCAAACTCCTGTGTGCAAGAGCACAGAGCTCAACGTGCAGCAAAGGCGGATAAATAAAACGCAGCAAGAAAAACATCGTCTTCTCCTCATCAGGACTTCATTGGCTAAACATCTGGAGCGTCGCTTTTAGTCTGTGGCCTGATTGGCTGAATTGGCAAAAGTCAGCCGTGAAGTGTCAAAAATGGATGGTCTGTGATAGATAGATAGATAGATAGATAGATAGATAGATAGATAGATAGATAGATATTTATTTGTTTAATTGTCATATTTAGACAATTAAATGGTCATAAACTGAACTGTCTTAAACTGTAGAAACATGCGTTTCCCCCTGCGGCGCTGCTGTCACTCACAGCTCCGTCAGTAAACTCAGTCTGAGCTTTTCTCCACGTTTTAGCTTCACTTTCTGTCTCCTGCAGTTTGTCCGTCAGGCTGAAGATGAATAATTAGATTTAAAATTAAAATGTCAAAATTGTAAAATTAATGTGAGAAGGTAAAATCAAGATTCAGCTTCATCTGGTGCAAATTCAAGTTGTGTAAATGATGACAGGTAACGGCTTTCTTATCAAGATTCTTCCCGAAATGATTTACCCTCCATCTATGCTTTTCATTTCTCTGAAGAGAAACTAAATTAAAGATATAAATAAAGCTCAGACTTAGTTTAAATAAAGCTCTTTATTATTCAAGCAGCAGTTTCAGCCTAATCCAGTATTATGTTTACTGGGACCGATCCCTGAAGAAACACTAATTTTTGTTTTTACTTATGTTAGGCCAGAAGGCTGTTATGATCAAACGGGTGGGAGGTGAGCCTCCTTCAACACGTTTGTGGACCTTTATACAGAAAAGCTTGGTGAGTGTTGGAGCACTGAAATATATCACCCAATAAGGACACTGCTGTGGATGTATTCTGGATTGCTACATATCTTAAATAATGTTACATAAACTTTACTGGACTGTTATAATTTTGAAAATGTTCCTGTTTAAAAATGCTCTGCTCTGGTAAAACCTATTAATATGAACTTCTGAACCAGTTCCTTACGTTACTAAAAAGGGATTTCTTATCTTGTCAAAGTACTAAAAAGTGTGAATGATCATATACCCGTATATTTATTTTATGCAGCAGTCACAGAAGTGTCGACACAGGCACAAAGATGAGCGTTTCCGAGCACATCAGGCCGGCGGAGTCGGGCAGCGAGATCTGGCCACCGGTCGTTAAACATGACCCGTTTCCGTCCTCAGCTGGCCGCTACCGTCGATATAAATCAAGAACACATACGGCATCAATCACTAACGAGGCTCTGAAAATTAAAGCGGTGTTTTACCTGTTGGTCGCATTCAGGACAAGATTTCGTAGCCATTTTGACTTTCTTTGTTTTATTTGCCGACATAGTCCCTTCTTCTTTCAGCGACGCACAGAGAGCTTTACGGCAGCCGGAGCTGTCGGGACATTGACGCCACCGGGTTCTCCCAGCGAACAGCAGCACGAGCACGCCGGGGAAACACTTTCGGGTCGAGTTAGCTGGACGACGACCTGAAATTAACGAACGGTCACACTTCTCTACTGGTTTTTAAACGTGTTAACCTGTGCGCATGCGCACAGCTCGTCCTTCTGTTTATGCGGTGCATTCAGGTTCCTTGGGGAAAATGATCTCTGAAACACGCCACTGGAGTTACGTCTGTGGTTCTGCAGCAGAACGTAGAGACTGTGGGATATGGCTGAGCTTTTATTTTGAGTTTAGAGTTTTGACCGAGCTCAACATAAAAATATATGAATCTTTTGGGTGATTGTCTTCCATCACTGTGGTTGTGCTGTTAGAAGGGCGACGGGACAGCTGTCGGTGTGTCTGTGCGCAAGAGTCACCCAGGTTCATTCCTTCATGCTTGTGCAGTTTTAGCATGTTTACGGCCCAACAGTAACCGCTGAATAATGAATTAAAGACTACTTTTGCCTCCAATCTCTCGCCCATCCGTTTAACCTGAAGGACTCAATCGTATAAAAGGTTAACGCGGAAGCGCATGACCTTAAATTAAAAACTTTAGCTGGTTTCGTAAAACTTTTCTGGGTCTCCGTAGTTTTTGGACCTTTTTTTTTTTCCTGTTAACGAGATGTGGCGGTGTCAAAGAATCACCTGACGGGACTGAACCAGTGAGAACGCGTACGTAAATAAATTACACACATGTCTAAGAGTTGCTGGTTCGGACGTAATGTGTCACGTGATTTTTTTTTCCGCCCAGACGCTTCAAAGCCGTGGTTCTATGGTTCTATGGTTCTGGACTGTGGAGAACTTAACTGCATACTGAGGAGGTGATTCAGGTGTGCTGCAGAAAAGGGTAATGCAGAGAAAGCCGTCTGAGCACACGCCTCAGCGTCGCTTGGAGAGTGATGGGCGAAGCGAGGATTTGTGAAACACTGCGCTTCGAAGCAGCTGGGCCGTGACTACAACCGCTGGCAAAAAGTATGGAATCAGCAGTCTGGGATGAGCACTCACTCATGCTGTAAAACAAACTCAGATCAAAAACATGACACAATAAGGTCATTCCAAAGTGCAACTTGGCTTTCAGGAACACTCAAAGAAAAGAGAAACATTGTGGAAGTCAGTGAATGTTACTTTTATTGACCAAGCACAGGGAAAAAATATGGAATCACTCAATTCAGAGGAACAAAGCATGGAATCATGAAAAACAGATAAACAAAAGACCATTGAAAACACATCACGAGTATTTAGTTGCACCACTTTTGGCTTTTATAACAGCTTTCAGTCTCTGAGGACTTGAGTGACAAACAGTATTCTGCATCAGTTTGGTGCCAACTCTCTTTGACAGCAGTTGCCAGATCAGCTTTGCAGGTCGGAGCTTCTTGTGGAGCATTTTCTTCCGTTTCCACCACAGGTTTTCAGTTGGGTTGAGATCTGAACTATTTGCAGGCCATGACATTGACTGTGTCTCTCCAAGGAATGCCTTCACTGTTTTTGCCCTATGACACGATGCATTGTCATCTTGGAAAATTATACATCATCAAGGACTGTGACATCATCAAGGACTGTGACATCATCAAGGACTGGAGATCTGGTTGTTTTCTTCAGGCCTCTTCATAAATCTCACTGGAACAAACCAAAGTTCCAGCATCATCACTTTGTCCAGTGCAGATTCATCACTGAAGATAACTTTCATCCAGTCATCCACAGTCCATGATTGCCTCTCCTTTGCCCACTGCAGTCTTGTTCCTTTGTGTTTATGTGACACACTAATGTGTAATCACATTAAATGTTTGTGTTAGTTTAAATGAAAGGAAAAGTCACTTTGGGAGATGACTGTGTTTAAGTTGTAGTTGCACTTCCATGCCACAAGGTGGCGCATTGCTCCGAGAGACAGGATAGTGAGGTCAGAAGCCTCCATCGTCAATATGGCAGAAGCGAGGCATTGAGAAACTTCACCGACCGTCTGTCTCATCATTTACCTGTTTTACAGGAACATTTAATCTGCTTAACAGGCTCAGAACCTCGGTAGTTACATTTAGGTGTCAATGCTGGTTTTCTTTTAGCTTTCCTGTATTGAAATCTCATTTCCTTTAGGCCATTTCTTACGCTTCGGTCACATACCTCCAGCTTCCTCCCGTTTATGCTTCATCTGTTCAGTTGTACTTTATCAGTTTTCAGGACAAACGGCCTTAAGTTGTTTGACACTTTGAGGTCTTTCTTGGTCTGCCAGTACGCTTGGCTGTAACAATTCCATGCTGTTTGTATCTGGTCCATATCTTGGATGCAGCTCACTGTGAACAGCCACATCCATGCATGCAGAGTTACCTTCTTCAAGAAGTTCCACAATCCTCTCTTTTGTTTCAAGGGACATTTCTCTTGTTGGAGCCATGGTTCTTGCCACTCCACTTGGTCCAGCAGCCCTCCAAGGTGTCATGACTGCAGGTGTTTTTACCTGCAGACTAACGAGCAGATCTGATCTGAGGCAGGTGTCCATTTAGGGAAAGGAAACAGACTGGGTGTGTCCTTATTTTCTACCTCCAGTTTGACTGATTCCACATTTTTTCCCTGTGCTTGGTCCATAAAAGTAACATTCACTGACTTCCACAATGTTTTCTCCTTTTCTTTGAGTGTTCCTGAAAGCCAAGTTGCACTTTGGAATGACCTCATTATTGTATCACGTTTTTGATCTGAGTTTGTTTTACAGCATGAACTGTCTGAACGAGTGCTCATCCAAGACTGCTGATTCTACACTTTTTGCCAGGGGTTGTATGAGTAGCATACGGTCTGACAACATCCAGGTGAGCCTGTGACGCTCCCATCTGCAGCACGGCTCGACGTGCGCCCGGGTGCGAGGCCCTGATCGTCGCCAGTTGCAGCTTTAAGTCTCAATGTATCTTTATTCTGCATAGAGGAAACTGCAGTTCTCTTTCTGAACAGAAAATTTGTTCAGTGTTTGTCCTCCACCATCACCTTTAAAGAACATTAACAGATTTTTACCCAACTAATCAGAAATTTATAGAACTGAGTTTTTATTGCACTTTTGTAGTTTGAAGGGACATGATTAAGCATCAATATAAAGAGTTCAAATGAAACTCTTTGTACACATTTTCCTTTGAGGTTTGATGCCAGACTTTTATTATTCACCTTCATAATCACATAATTGGGTAATGACTGTGGCAAAGAGTTTTATTTAATTCTTTTCACTAATAAAGCTAAATGATTGATCTTTATGAGTTACTGTGATTTCTGAAGGCTCTCTACTTGTGCTAGGAGCTTTACGAGTGAAGACGGGTTATATGGGAAGAGCTTCTTCGTGTGCAGCCTCATCACCACCTGCCTGAGCTCTGACAAACACAGGACTGCTCTGGCTGATGCATCAGCAGCACCCTGCCACGACAGAGCCGTCATGTTTGTGCTTGGTGTTTGCTCACTATGTGACACCGGCTGTAACAACCGTTCAGGTCTTGTTTCCAGGGTGGAGTTGGGTTCACTCAGTAAGGCTGCTGTTGACTCAGAAACCTGCGTATCCTCAGGCTCAGACTCATCAGAGCTATCATAGTCTACAAGGCGCAGCTCGGCAGGCAGGCTGACGTGCTCCCCTGGTGGACTGACACAGGAACCAGATCCTTCTTGATCTGGCTCATCTTTATTTTTAAGTGTCAACCTTTCATCACCACACGAGGCTGGCACAGGGATGCCCCCACATGCTGCCCTGAACCCCTCCCAGTCATCTCTGAGGTACTTCAAGTACTGCACAAAGTACTCCAGAAAGCAGGTTTCAGCTGAGATGAGAAAGTCAAGGAGGATGCTGTGGTCAAAGGAGATGCTCTGAAGCAGAAGCACAAAGTGGCAATGAGGGTTGAAGCCAGATGCACAGGCTGCCTCCAACGCTGCAAACGTATCCAGCCCGGACGTCAGTCTGAAGAGGAGACAAACATCCCATTCAGAACATGACATATAGACACTATTTTTCTCTGCTGGTAAAGCAAAAGAGACAGAAACACAAGCTGAATATTTTTAATATAACCTTTTGGGGAATCTTTAAGGTATCTTGAAAGATGCTAAAAATATCACCAGACTCCAGAAATCCACATTAGCCACTTTTTATTATTAGCTTTGTTTGAATGTTATGTTGATGGAATAAATGACACATGCATCTGCCATCTGTTGTACCTGTAATGAAGAAATATGAAGAGCAGGGTCCTGGCTGCCTCCATCATGTCATCATCTTGTTCTCCAAACAGCACGCTGATCCAGCAGCAGGAGTGAGTGAGCTCTCTCAGCTTCACACTACAGCGTCTCAGGAAGCCCCACAACCTTTGCAGATATGCATGAATGTTTTCTGCAGTGTCCATTCCTGTGTTAAGGCATGGAAGTTGTCAACATACAGAAAGGAATGCCGTCTGCTTCCTGCTCCGTAAAAATGCATGAGGTGATATGTAATCCCCACCATGTATTTGTTCTGAAAGCTGCACATCTCACTGGAGAGGAGTTGGTTGGTGGAGGATAACTATGGTTCAAAAGAGTGTGACTACAACATTTGTATTGATCAGAAGCAAACTGGTGTTTGCTCACTATGTGACACTTCATGTAACGGACCATAAAAGCAAAATGATGGAAGTTTCCGTTGATATCGGCTTCAAAGTGTTTGTTCGCGTCTTTTACGCTTCTGAATTCTTTCACTGTGAACATCAAACCCCTCTAGAAGCAAACTGCACACTTTGGCAGCCTTTATGAAATACCTGGAAGCAATTTTGAAGTAATACATTTTAATTTCATTGGTCATCAAGACATAAAAACTGTATGAATCCCCAAACAAATGTGATAAAATGCCCTAAAAGTTGCTAGTTTTGTCTCAAAATTGATGAAAAGCTTTTTCCTCTGAAGTTACACTTCTCCCACCAGCTGTGCTCGTGTGCAGTTCTCCCACAGATTTCAAGAAGCTGAACTTCCTAAGAATGTTTTTAACCTGTGGGAGAAACCAAACCTGGATACAAATGGATTCACACGTTCAGCTTTTACTGTACTCGTGATATTTATAAAGCATCACATGTGATGCATACAATCTGAAGTGTATTGGTGATGTATTTTTCTCACCTGACCCTGCAGCTGTTTGGAGGTGAACCTCTATGGACTTAAGCAGAATCAGGCTGACAGCTCTCAGCACGACACAGTCTGAGTTCAGACTTTCATCTCCCAAGCTGTGTCTGGTTCCTCCAAAGAAAGCAGCCGACTCCACTTGAACACTCTGTAGCCAATTACCAGCAGCTGCTGTTAGCACAGTCCGAGTTAGCACGCTCATATCAGAACTCCAGGTTCCACATTTCGTCTGAGTTGATGCCACCGGCCCTGGAGTCCAGTCCTCCCCAGCCTTCTGAAGGACAGCTTTTTTTAGAAAAAGTAGCACTCGCTTTTTAACATAATACTCTGAAGAGCAGCTGATGCTTAGGAGGGCCGAGGAGTGACGGTAGGTAATTCTCTGACTCGTCAAAGAGGAACCAGCTCCACATACTAAACTGGAAGTAGTCAGCACCTCCAGGAGGTCCAGCATTAGGCAGAATGTTGTTCCCCAGTGTGCACGTCTGGTAAAATCCACCACATATTGTGATATGTCCTTCTTCTCTTCAGGAATCAGTTTTGAACATAAAGCACTCAGGCTGCTGTCAAAACCTGCCAGAAGTGTCATAACAAAGTCTAATGGAAGGAAATAAAGACAGAATGAGCGACAACATAAAACCAAGCATCATCTGCAAACATCATGAGTTACTCTACTCTGCCCTCCATGTTACCACGATGAGTTACCTTCGGTCACGCACAAATGAATTTGTTCACAATTTTAATAAGAAACTCATCTTAAAGTCATTTAATTCAACTAAAAATTGTAACCAATTTCTGATCTTTGTTTCTAAAATGTGATAATTTGCTCGTGTTCTGTGTCATTGTTTTTAATGGGAACCTGAAGATCTTGGATTCTGGACTCGGGTTTTGTAAATTAAAAACAATGAAAATTAGTTGTAGATATAATCTTGACAGTATAGAAAACACAGGCACAGAAAAAAGTGCTTGTATGAATGTGTGAGAATGGGTGAATGAGCCATGTTGTATAAAGCGCTTTGAGTGATCAAAGTAGAGTAGAAAAGTAGAAACACTCCATTTACCACTTAATTAAGCAGCTTCTTTGGACGTCATTCATAGAAAACTACACACAGAACCAGTAAGGTCAACATTCTCATTCCAGTTTCATTACAACGATTGTTACAATGGCTGCAAATTGGGCCGTGTTTTGTCATCTATAGGTTTTTACTGTGGTCATAATTACAAGGTCATCAGGCAATCTTCAATAAGGTAGTTAAAACACTTCAGATTGTGTCAGAGTAGTTTGGGTTTTGAAGATTTCCTGGTACTTCAGTGATAGCTGTAAGTGCTAAATGGTCTGGTTATTAAAGAGCACCTTTATACAACCTGCCTTAGTCACCCATTCACACCCACTGATACAAGCACTTTTTTCTAAATCTAAATGCTTTCTATCTAACACTCACATTCACACTCCAACGAACACATCAGAGAGCAACTCGGGGTTCAGTAACTTTCCCAAGAAGACATGCAGACTGGAGCAGCCACGGATCAAAGCACCAACCTTCCAATCAGTAGTGACCTGCTCTCCCTGCTGAGCTACAGCCACCAGTACCCCACTGCTACTGCAGAAAGTCACTTAATAATTCATTCAGTCGACTCCAATTTCCAAAGTGTAAACAAATACATACCATAACAGCATTCATGCAGTTGCCACAGTGCATTATCACAGTTAATAGAAGCTAGCAATAAAGGAGGCCATGTGTATGTAATTAGACTGAAAGTCCAGCTCCTCTCTTGGCTTCACACCATTGTCAAATGTCAGGTTCATGTGAGCAGCACGACTCCCAGTGACAGCATGCATGCTGTTTAGTTCTACTGTACATCTGGAGTTGGGATTGTGTGTAAGAGACTTTATGCTGTATGAGTGCCAGTGATGGTTATTTCCAACTTTCCCTCTTTTTAAGGCAAATTCTGAGTATTTAAGCAGTTTTAATCTATATCACAGGTTTACATACACAGTATGTACATATACAATTTATTATCAAACAATTGTGTTTGACCTTTTTAATCATGAGTGTGCGTGTAGAAAAAGCCAGCGAGCTCGTAGACTCCTGATGACCCCTGCATGTTACATCCAGTGTTGCACTGCCCTTGTTCAGTGGGCAAAGCAAAGGAAAAATGGCTGGATCTGAGGGACAAGATGGTTGAACTTGATAAAGCAGGAAAATGACATTAAAAAGAAAGCCAGGGAATTGAGAACGCCAGTCAGCGATGATTAAACTCCAATTAAAAAGTGGAAAACGAGGGATTCTGTTGAAACCAAGCCATGATCGGGTAGACCAACAAATATTTCAGAAACAACGGTCAGGAAAACGGTTTGGATGCAAAGAAAAACCCACAAATAACTTTAGCTGACATACAGAACTCGCTGGAAACATTGTGTGGCTATTTCAAGGTGCATAATGAGGCACTTGAAGAAAAATGGGCTGCAGTCCCCAGTTGAAAGCCATTATTGTGAAAGGTCACAGAGCAGCCAAACAGGACAAAGACAAGTCAAAACGTAGTTATTTGGAGTGATGACTGAAGTTTTTGGCCACAGCCATAAATGCTACATTTGGAGAGGAGCTAACAAGGCCCACGATGAAAAAGCATACCTGTGAAACACAAAGGTGGATCGCTGATGTAGCATGTTTTCAAAACAGCTCATCAGCTGCACGTGTGAGATGTACTTCCAACATGACAAGATCCAAAACACAAACTCAAGTCAACCTGCGACAGCAGAAGAAAGTGAAGCTCCTGGAGTGGTCGTCTCCAAGAACAACGGGCAGCTTTACCGTCCGAGCAAATACAGAGCCTCGTCGGCAGCAAACTCAAAAGCTGTCAGTAATTTTAAATGAGGCAACACATATAATATACATATCACTAAGAACGTAGGTGTGTAAACTTTTGATCAGGGTCATTTGAGTAGTTTGTTGTCATTATGATTTAAAAAAGGCAAACAAAACAGTTTGATAATAAATGGCTTCACTCAGCCACTAACCATGAGTGAAAGGAAAATCTCATTCTGCCAGTGTACGTGTAACTGTACATGTGTTTACCACAGAAAAGAAGAAATGCAGCACAGGTTCCCTTTAAATGCAAAAGCACTGGTTACCTCGATGAGCTCCTTTAAGAAGTCTTTTGGAGACATCAGTCAACGACCACAGACAGGCGTCTAACTCGAGGCCGGGGGCTGAGCTCTGAAATGACTGCTCACATTTCCTCTGCCAGACAGGACTGATGGTCCCCTGAGAAATGTAAACACACACACACACACACACTGCAATAAACTGCTAATGACTGTATTAATTCAATTCAAATATCCTTCTACAAAACAGCCCATCCTTCATTTGAAATTCCTAACCTTTCACATTTCTTGTGTGTGCAGATATTTGTAGGACAGGATTGGAAACTTTTTAATATTTCACTGTGCTGTATGTGCTTAAGGATGAATCTTTTTTTTTTATTTTTAAAAAATGAATCATCATGTTTCACTGATTTACAACCAAGATGGACAGCTGTACAGCAACACATACTGCACAATGAACTGGAGCCACAGACACAGAGACGGCTACTGGCCAGTTATCCTTCTGTTAATAGTGTTGTGCTTAACTTTGTTTCCACCCTGCAGGGAAAAATATGGTAAGAACAAATGTTATATTCTATAATCCCTAAAAAAGTCTGGATGCAAAATGTAAATAAAAATAGAATGGAATGACTTGCTAATCATTTCAACACTTTAATTCAAAAGTGTTCAAAAACCTTAGTGATATTCAGTGTTTCCACTGTTAACTGTCATTTTTATTTTATTGTATTGCTGTTGTTGTTATTCCTGAATGCTACAGTTTAACTTTGTTACTAATTGTAGTAAATGCAGGTCAAATGAAATGTTGTTTTCTTGCCTACTATATGAAGTAGAATGACACAATGAACTTAATGCAGTGGTTTAATAGTGAACATGTCCTGTATGTACCACAGATGCTTTTCCATCAGAGAAGTCCAGACATGTACAGTTAAATGAAAGCTAAGACAGACTTTGAATAAGATGTTATTATTTGTATTTTGCTATCATATTGGGGAGACAAGCAGAACTTTCTAAATCTTTGGACAATTCAGTTGATTTAAGTTATTTATTGTTACTTCATTTATTTAATTAGTTGTGTGATTTGTGTATAACAAATAAACATTTAACATATCTTATACAGTCGTTTGGTACATCATACACAATGCACAGTGTCGGGTTGTATTTTCAATAGCAATTCAGCCAAAGAGTTGCACTAAACTCAAGGAGGGGGAGCTGGATGGATGAAAATGAATGCACATAGACATGACTACTCACAGATTTTTGGATGAGGTAGAAAACACACTTTGATGCTGTCTTTGCTGCCAGATGTGTGATAATCTGGTCTTCAGCTTGGAACAGGTAGATCTGTGGAAAAGTTGACTTTTCAACAATTAAATCATTTGCTGCATTCCGGTAACTGTGCGTTTTTACTCCCCTTGATCAGGAGGTAGCACTTACAAGATGTGGCATAAGATCCATGTCTTCAAATAACACCTTCAGGACCTCTACGTAATAAAACGTCACGTCTGGAGGCAGGGCCTGAGACGTCAAACTAGAGGAAATCCTCTCTACGAAAGACAAAAAGATGCACGTCCGCTCCGCAATGTTTTCATTGCGGTCCTCTGGAGGAGAACCCTCTTTACCGGGCACTAGTCCACGAAACCCGGAATATATCGTGCTCGCCATATCGGCAGCACTTTGTTCAGGACACGCTCCCGCAAGAAAACATCGATACGTCTCTGTCAGACAGTTAAAGAGCCCTGTCTTTATGGACTGGTCTTGGCAACTGGCAGCGTGCTCCATTGGGCAGCTACTTCCGTGTAGACCTACCACGTGATATACACGGAAGTAGAGCCACAAAAGACATCAATCAATACCAAAATAAAACAAAGTTTTTAAAAATCTTAGAGAATAAAGCTACTTCGAATTCGTTTCATTCCAGTGGAAAAGATATAACAGTGGATACAATAACACGACTTGAATTACTACATTTGTCATGATCCGAGGTAATGTGTCTAGTAAATCTGTTGTACAAAGAGGCTCTGTGACCTACATGCTTCTTGGTGCTTTGCATCACATGTGCAAATTTTGCTTCCTTTGCTGCTTTATTTTTAGTTAACTTCATTGTAATATACAATTTTATGAGTATACTTTGCAAATAATAAACTATACTTTGCAAATAATAAAGTCCTTGGGCTGTTTGGAGTTGTGGCAAGGATGATTTTATTGTGAAAGACTCCACACGGAAGTGTCATTGTTTTTGCTGATGGAGTCACGTTGGTGTAGCTCTTCTCATACACTTTGTGGTTAAATCTTAGTGTTGAACAGGGGAGTTGTCCCCGTCATTGCGTATTAAGATATAAATAAATGTTTACCACTAAACATTGTTTTTTAGTGTTGTACTTGTGTTGAAAGTGACGGAAATATGCAGCTTTGACAACTTCAATCTTTCCGCCTGCCTGGAAGCTGATTGGCTCAGTTAAACGTCGGTTCAGCGTCTGAGAAGTAAGTCTTTGTTTTATAGAATCACAGCTGCTGTTTTTGACATTAAACGTGTATAATTATTTTTGCTGTCGATGTAGTCTGTGTGTTCGGGTTTATTACTACCCTGTTCTCATAGTGCAAAAAGTAAAAAATAAAAAGCGAGCTAATGCTGTTAGCTTTATGGCTAACTAGCGTCAGCTAACATTCCAAGATACGTACAGCCTTAAAACACAGCTAATTTTGTAAGAATCTATTTTTGTTGCACTTTCTGCGGTCGTGGAAATGATCTGTCTCCACTACGGAGCTTTTGCTAGTTATCTTTATTGTTTAATTGTGCGTGTTTTGCAATATTGGTTATGTTAGCAAATAAAGCCACACTATTGTCCATTGTTTATCGTAAACGACTTAGATTAACCAACCAAACTTTTGGAGGGTTTAAAGTAATGATAGACTATGCAAAGTGTTCCCTGGCTGGCTGAAATAAACCTAATTTAAGGTTGTGCTATTTCAATTAGCAATTACCTTTGCAATATATCTCCGGTTTTGGTATTTACCTGTCTAATTATTATTATTATGTGGTTATAATTATTTTTAGCAGTTGTAGGGGAGCATCCATACTATTCACTGTTTTCCGTGACTCTACTCAATCATCTAAAAGAAAATGTTTTTACTTTATTACTTCACAGCTTTTTGCTGACTGTGTGTTTGCGATACCAGTGGAAAAGAGTTCTTTCATCAGAGTGTGCACCAATACATCTTCAAGTGCAATGACTAAAAGAAGCCCATCTCTTCAGCTGGTCAAAAGGTGCATTTTAATTTCTAAAATATTTGATTTTGTCTTAAAGGGAAGGGAGGGTTTTTTTTTTAAAATGTCAGTGTATTTTCTCTCCAGAAGAACGAAACCCTAAAGCTTCTCGAAATCTACAATCTAGGGATACCTAATCGAATATAAATACAGAGGGTTTACAGCAATGTGCAATTACTGGTTACACTCTGGAGCAAGAAGGTCAGATTAAACTTTGACATTAAACATCTAAAGGAACCTGCACAGTTAAAAAAAATCTTTAGTTGGATAAAACAAGCATTACTTTGAGAGAGATAGAGATAGAGAGATACTTTATTAATCCCAGAGGGAAATTCAAGGCATCTAGTAGCATACAGAGGGACAGTTTACATAAAGTACAAGAAATATATATATATGAAATTTTTGAATTCAAATACTAAAGTAAAAATATATACTAAAATAAAATACTAATATACTAAAATAAAATACAATATACATCAAACTATACTTGACTCTTGAGACTCTTGAGTAACTGATAAAAAGTGGCAGTGCAAATGAAAAAAAAAACAGCAGAAGGGTAGAAACTGACTGAGCTCGAGATCAGATGCCTACCACATCATCTATCAAACATGGTGAAGGCAATGTTATGGCATGGGCTTGTGTGGCTTCCAGTGAAACTGACCATACCAGTGCCCATGAGCCTGCTAGTGTTTATAGATGTGACTGCTGATAGAAGTAGCAGAATGAGTTCTGAAATGTACAGGGCTATACTCAGATCAGTTTTGCTACAAAACTGATTGGACATCACTACACAGGTTAAATATATAATGACCTAAACATACCACAGTGGAGATAATGGGTAACATGTGCTAGAATAGAATAGAACGCCTTTATTGTCATACAGGTGTTCAGTGCTAAGTTTCTTGTTCAGCCGTTGTCTCCCAGGTCATTCACCTCCCAGATCCTTCAAACTGCACCTGTCATGACCCTGTGCCCACAGTTTGAGAAACACTGGGTTAACCAAACAAGCACGTACACGTCAGAAAGAGTTAAGAACAGTTTAATTCTTTCTCCTCAAATAAAGATGTTCCAGTCAAGTGCAGCATCCAGGCATCAAAGGAAAAGAGATTGAAGTGCAGTCAGAAATTAACAGTAACAACTAGCTGCTGTTTACACAAATACAGTTTTCTTACTGGGGAATGTCTAAAAAATGTACCACATAAACAAAGATGAAAAATAAATACCACCCACATTTCTGATGGTTTGCTACCC
>VOQJ01047497.1:10128-22077 GCA_015052665.1 Apistogramma diplotaenia | reverse complement strand
GTGTCTTGCCCAGGGACACACGACAGCATGTGCTCAGGCGGGGACTCGAACCAGCAACCTTCCGGTTGCAAGGCAAGCGCCCACCTACAGCGCCACTGCCTCCTCCCAAATCCCCTACTTGCTGCTCCACCCATTTTTTGCATGGATGTGGAAGGGGAGACAGGTGCCAGAGCAGATCCATACTGCCAAAAATTCTGCTTCCTTGCCTGGTCATATGCACCCTGCCCTGCCTTTTCACAGTAGCCCCTTGAGACTGAGCAGCAGGAATCACTGTGACAGGTGAGTAATAACTCAGAGATGGAAGTTTAATCCAGGGTACTGAAGGAAAAGTTAAGTGTGTGTGAGAATGACCACAGCACGAGTGTATGTGGCTGCACTTGATTAAATTCTTTCTGTCGAGGTGCGGTTCTTTGTTACACACATAAACTCACATCAGCAGCAGTCACCGTGATGTATAGCTGCTCAATTGGCTCATACAACAATAGGTGAAGTGAATAAAGGAATCTAAACCAGACCACAGGTCTGCCTGTGCTGGATCTGACTATTGACTGCGATACTGCATTGGTGGGAAAATGAAATAACAATAAGAGCAAGTGACAGGAAGCGACAGTGAGGGGGGGACATTACCGCTCCTGTTCTGGCAGGCATCGAAGGAGCTCATATCATAAAGCTTCTAAAAATAGCAGCAGTGAGACTGAGACACTGCTGGGCAGAAACAAGCATGTGAGGAGATAGAATTTACTGACTTAAGCGAGGAAAAGAGACAGCGAATGTAGTCTCTTATCAATAGCAGGTAAATACTTGCACACACTGTAAACATTAGGAGATTAAAATGTCACTAAAAACGACTGTGTCCATAAACACTAAATACAGAGCCTTTTCACAAGCTTCTCTAGCAAGAAAATAAATATCTGTTCTAAAATATCTGTTAGCGCAGGTGTGAGCATGTGAGATTTAGACAGCAGCTAAATCAGCCTTGTGAAGTGATAAGGCAATGGCTTCAGGGAAATTACATAGCAGGTCACACACAATTGATCATAATGTCAACTTGTGAACTGCACTTAAAATGAGAAAAACAAAAATATCAATCAACACAAAGCAAGTTAGAAGACTGAGACGACTCTAAAACAAAGAGCTTTAGAGAGCCAATAAAACCGAAACGAACCGTCAGAACTGCCACACTGTGAATCAGTCAGCATGAACATCAGACCTACTGTATGCACTGACTAACATTCACGAGGCTGGAGAGACGACAGTTACAGTTGACTAAGACATGTAAACTTGCCACTAAAGGGAAATTAATACAGAATTTGTTATGCATTTGCATGTGTGTGTGTGTGTGTGTGTGCACGAGTTTCTTTGAGAACTCTTTAATCATAGATGCGACAATTGTGGGAACAGGATCGAAATTAAATCGAGAAGGACGAAAAAAATAAGACAAAAACTGAAGTACTCAGTGTGTATGTGTATGTCGTTTCATATCTGCTATCAATACGTGTGTGCGTGTGTGTGTGTGTGTGTGTGTGTGTGTGTGTGTAACTCATTTCATGGCTCTTTGTCTCTCACCCCCATGACACATCCCAAACAGGCCTGAGGGATTTAGAGGGGAAAAGTCCAGGTAATCCTACTTGTCATCTCCCTCCCACACAGTCATCACAGGGTAACCAACAGAGGAACTACTGTACTTCCAAATATGCACACCAGGACTCCAAATGACATCCAAACACACACATTAGTGCAAACACACTGGTAACCGCATATTACCAGCTGCCCAGTAGCGTGTTTATTACATTAGAGGTGGTGCATGAGGCACAGCAGGGCTCGTCTCGTGTGGGATTGTTTGTAATTAACTCTAAAGGAGCAGATTAAAAAAAATCTGAGCACATTTCAAGATCACTGACCTCAACAGCAAAAACTGAGAAACACAGCCACACAACACAAGCTAAGAATATTAGTCCCAGAAGGATTATTTAAGAGCTAAATAAAGCAGGAGATTACTCCCATAGAGATTAAAGACATGGAGCTGGGATTGAGCAGAATATGTACACTGTGACTGCTTGTTGTGACTTTGAAGGTCTTAAACTTGAACAAAGTTGAACAAACGAAATCTTTGCCTGAGTGTTGGCACATCCCACAGTAGGTAGTTTATTTTGAGCTGCAACTATAAAATCTTCCTCTGTGGTATCTCCCTTCTGTCAGTGTGCCAGGTCCAGTGATGACACGATTAATAAAAAAGGAGAAAGAAAATGATGTGCAGAAACAACGTGACATAAATGTCTGCAACTACCAGACTGATCAATCTAATAATTATTAATTTAATAATTGTTTTGGCAACTGCAGCATTTGGAAAATCCTCAAAGGGACATAACAGCGTGCGCGCACACACACACACACTGACCTTTATTGTTGCAGTATTAGAACAAAACAAACTTTAAAGAACACCTACTACAGACTCCGCTCCTTTTAAAAGCATGCTAGTTTTTCTCATTTCGAGCAACCAGCCCGCAGAGAAAATCCTCGCTCGTCTTTCTTTAATGCAGCTCCAACTTCTCTGGAGAGAGAAACACAGGAGGAGAAAACGGGCTGCTTTTTCCTCTTAAGCTGAGCAATTCATTATTTACCAGACGAGGAAGAAGAAAGAAAATGAGACTGTGTGCATGGATGACTTGCTCTACTCTCTGCTGCACCTCGTCCCTAATGCTCCTGCAGACTTCCTGCCCATCGAGCCTAAGACAATCACAAACAGACACTCAACTAATGCATATGTGCTCCAGCACCACGAGCACTCAGGCACACAATTGCACAAAGGGGCATTGCTACAGTATACGGGAATCGGGAGACGTAACAGAAAAAAAAACTGTTGCAGGTGAATCTCCCAACACGGCGCACGCTTGAATGCAGGCTCCTACAAAGTGTACATTTTCATACTTTAGGCTTCAAATACTATGAACACAAGACACAAGCTTTTCACAGAGACTGCCCCTAACTCAGTCTTCATGTCTGGGAACAAGGATGAGTTGAGAAGGATACACCCTGAACTGAAGACAGGAAGGAAAAGGTGCAAAGCTCGAAAAAAAAATGGAGCCAGTTATTTTCTTAATGGAATCCATTATTTCACATGATTACATTTTTTTTGTTGTGTGAGGTCCTTTCACATGCAAAATGAAGCTATAATTAGAGAAATAATAAACAGTACAAGAATGACCAAATTGGGGTCAGAGGGTGGAATTAAAGTTCTGGCTTTCAGCTTTAATTTAAGAATGTATTCATCCACATTTGTAGTGTAAATTGTGTGAAGTGGCTGGCATGAGCACCACCAAGTCGAGCTGCTGCCCCAGGTGGAGGAGTTCAAGTGTCTTGGGGTCTTATTCACGAGTGATGGGAGAAGGGAACGGGGCTGTGTTTGCAGTGATGCGGACAAAAACCGTCCATTTACTGGTCAATCTACCCTGACCTATGGTCGTGAGCGTTGGGTAGTGACTGAAAAATGTAAATGCTTTTATACATTAATTCCATTTATCACTTTTTGCTATGATATTTTTAATTGTGCAATTCAAATAAATGTGAGCATAGCAGTAAATCAATGAATAAATGGCATCTCCTTATTTCAGACACACAACATAGCAGACATCTGTAGGTCACAGTGTTCACTAGAGGCTCACACTGCACATTACTCTATTGGTCATGACGTGCACTAAAGTAAAACTACCTGATCTGTTTGGTGCACTTTCCAGGGTGTACAGAGCCATTTAGAGATTTGCCAGCTAGTTTCCTGATTCTGGTCTGGACACACTACCAATTCTCTTTCTCCCTGCTGACAGCGGACGCCATCATCGGTAACGATCTTCACAGGTCGTTACATTTGTGCATGTGTGCGTTTCAGTGGATGTTTTCCTTTCACAGAAGGACGTCGTTCCCGCCAGGCCTTTTCTTCTCGTTTTCATTCGTTGACAAATGTGTCAGTTACTCTCATCATAGTTTTCGTTCCTTTTAGGTTGTTTTTAGTTATCGTCTCGTTTTCGTCATGAAATAAAGAGACATTGACGAAAATGATGAAAATAGTTAGTCAACGAAAACCCGGGGCAGACCCAGGACATGCTGGAGAGATTATCTCTCTCGGCTGGCCTGGGAACGCCTTGGGGTCCCCTCCAGATGAGCTGATGGAAATGGTTTGGGAGAGGGAGATCTTGGCTTTTTTACCTTGGGCTGCTGCCCCTGTGCCCCGGCCCCGGATAAGCGGGAAAAAATGGATGGATGAATGGATAAATTGTTCTCACTGGTCTTTGCAGACAGTCAGCTGTAAGACAAATGCGCAGAGAACATCTCGATGCTCCCTCCTCATACCACAACGACACTGGCAAACACGTTCACTTCACTCGCGCTGTCATCCTGTTCTCTTCACACCTCAATGTTCTCCTGTTTGCTAAACTCCAACACTTATTTTGGAAAATACATTTCATTTTAGTGTCTTAATGGGCAGATATAGTGACATCATTATAAGATATCTGCACTTGCACCTTTCTCTTACACACAAGCTTAACCCTCATCTTTCAGTGACACACACACAGCAGGTTTCCCCCACCTCCCTTCATCTTACTCGAACAGTTTCTTTGTATTAATCATTAAAAACGCAGCCTTGAACAAGAAACCAAAGACATGGTAATACAATTAACTGGCTTTATACACATTCAGTGTTATTGCAATATGTTCCATGTGTACAAATGCTCATAAAAGAAACCCAAAACAAAAAACAAAGCAGTTACTGCAAGCCTTTAATCGTAGGCTGTGTTCAGGTCACAGCTCATTTCAACTTGAAACATTTTAACTGCATTTAAAGAAACGTCCTCTTTTATCGAGTGACAAAGCTCATCTTGATCTCAGCATTAAAAGGAAAACTGTTAACTGGTGAGCGACGTCAGCTTGTCTTTGCTCCTTGTTAGATGGTGTCAGATCACTGATCAAGCCTGGCAGAGATCAAACGATCTGAAGTGAATTGTTTGTCTTTAAGTTTCGGTGCCTTTCCCATCTACACATCCAGCCTGCCTACAGTGGCAGAGGGCTGCAGTTTCAGGCATGATGTTTAACCAGCGTTTTTCCTCAAATTAACCTATTACTACAGCCCAGAAGGTGATGTCAGAAATGATCGCGTGCAGAAATGTTTGTAGAAAACAACTGTTTTGCGACGCAGAGATCACAGAGCTGCCGTCCTTTTTCACCGAGGAAGAGCCAGGAGGCGTAACCGCAACTTACAGATCACAAGACTCTCTCCATGAACATGAACATGAGAATCACCCACCTCTGAAAGACACCTAACAAACCCAGGAAGGGTTTATGTGCTGTACGAGATCCACGTATTACGCTGTGACGGACAATCACATGCAGAGCCGATCTCAGCAGACGAGAGCATGCTAACTCCCTGAGGTCATGTGAGGAGTGTGTAATTGTTTTTAAAGCCTGGACACGTCCTGTTCTGCGAGCTGAGATTTGGCCTGCAGCTTCTTCCCCCCCCTCACAATATGCCAGCTAGCCCGTGGTTACATTCTACATTGCTATTTTTATCTTTGAAAAACTGGAACCAACTATAGAACCAAACAAGGCTTTAACCTAGTTCAGACGGTCCCACTGTGGAGTGATAGTCAGGGTTAGATTAACCCAGGGCTGACTGCCAATAGAAACATTTGTCTATATTCTGCAACAAAGTCCGTTTGTGAAAACAGATGCAAACGAGAAAGGTAAAAGACTGCACACACATCATGGCTGTGATAATATTTTTGCGAGATGTGCGGTGAACACAAACAGCTCGGGTATTTTTTGCGTGCGTGTGATGAACGTTACTTTTTCTTTTCTGAAGAGCACACGTGTGCAGCAGGGAGGACCTAAAGGCCTCAGCTTCTCTCCCTGTTTTCATCTCAGATGTGAACAAAAAGACAAAGTTCCTCACTCGGCCTGTTTAGTGCCACACAGAAGCATGCTTTCAACACAAGGAGGGGCAGGAGGGATTTAACAGCATAGCTTTCTCCATGCAGCTGCCTGTGTGTAACTAATGACTTCCCAAAACATTGTTAATGAAAATCTAGTGCAAAAAACCCTTTTTATGCTGCAGTGCACCCACCCCCCCCTTCCCCCAGAGGTGCCATTGTGCAGCGGATCTTGATCTTAAAAACATAAGATCTCATATGAACTGCCTGGAGCTTCAGGGAAGAGTTTGTTTTGGGTTTTTTTTAACATGAGGTGGTGAGAGCAGCGATCAATTAGTGACCATGCTAACTTTGTTTGTCTGCGAGTGAATAGATCGAGGATGAAGGCTTCTGGACGTTCTGCTGCTGGCCGCTGGCCTGTGAAGAAGAGCTTCTGACAATTCGAGCTCATTACAGCATCATCATCAGCTGGGTGTGAGGGCAAGCATGTGCACATTGAAAGTGAGGTGGAAGCAGCAGCCAGATCGAGTCCGTCAAGTGCTGAACTCTTTCTAAAGGCCTGCATTCAGTCAGGTATGCAAACAAAGAAACTTACTCCTCAAACAATTTAAATGTCTACTTTCTTTAATATCTGTTTACTATCTGTTTACAGAAACCCTTACAGCATCTGACCTCATATTCATTATTCTAGGTTCTGCTTCTTTATCGGTTTGAAGTCCTGTTTTGTATCCGGCTTCAGCATGAACACACCTGACACCAGTGCACGTGAGTGCACATGAAAAGAATACCAACACTGACATCCCCAGAAGCTTCCTCATTGCTCCATTGACCCACATCGTGGTTGTTGCTCTCCCAGATGTTTCACCAAGCTGTGAGGTGCTGACACGGAATAAACGGACAGTATAAGCAGAAATATCATGAATATGAGTTCAGCGAGTTCAATCTTATAGTATTTTGATCTTAAACTTTTGGAAATACTGCAGTGAAGGACCTGAATCTTAAGACTGCAGTGAAGTATGCACTGGATAACTGCACTGGAGCCGCGTGTGTGGTAATGTTTTGTGTGTGAGCAGAATGCAGCCATCTTTTTTGGTCTTGCATAAAATGCCCTCAGCAGTTAGTTTATTCACTAAAGGCGAGACGAGTGTCAGTCACACTCATGCTGCTGCTCAGTCAAACTGCTTCATTACACAAAAGGAAGTGTAGGTACACACAGTCGGGCACACACTCAGCCGCCATGTACTCCCATCTGTTTTTTTTATTCTCGGCCACATCAATAATCCAATAGAAGGCTGGTAAAAGCCTCCCAGTCTGCAGGCTTTAGCCCTCAAGTCTGTCCCTCCCAGCATACAAGCTGTCCCGAAAAACCCGGCACAGCATGCGAAGCCTCCCAGCAGACGCCTTTAACAGCCCCGCTTCGCCAACAAACACACTTACGAGCCCTGTTTTCGTGTTTATTTATGTTCCCAAAATTCTACAGAACAAGGATGAACACCACAAAGATGATACACGCCGAGTCAGCTGCAGCCTGTACCTTCTGCTGTGAAATCAGATCAGTTAAAACCAAATTAATTAGCATATTAAAAATGTTTAGGGGTTTGCACTTAGAGTGAAGACAACAGTATTTTTTAAAACTTACATACAAACCTCCCTCAGGACCATTAAAGGTAGTTTTAATAAATGTGAAAGGTTCATTTTAAAAGAATCTAAATACATCCTGATAAATTACAGGGACCCCCAGAAGCCTCAGCTACAGGCTCATGCAAACTTTATTTTAAACTTGCACTAAAACACACTAAAGCATCCATATACCCAAATGGGCAGAAATATGTACAGCCTCTTGTGACTGTTTGCTTTAAACTCTGTATGTACTGCACTAAAAATCACACCGTTTACCATTAAAGTGCTTCTGACTGTGATGAAGAGTCATCAGCATTTCCCCTGTGAAAAGAGAGGAATTTTCTACTGATGAAGACAAAGCTGCGAAGTTGGGATTTGAACTAACAAGCCACCCCGACGCCCCGAGAGCAACAACTGAGAAACAGCACATTTGCACTTTTCTAAGGGTAATAAATCCTTTTTAGACCGGTGAAGAGGTGTAATGGCCTGGGGAGGCAGCAAAAAGAAGAGCCTCACTTACAGAGGACTTACATAATAGGAGCTCCAGTGACTTGAGGTTTGGCATGCCATGACTCTGAAGCCCCAGTCGCGCTGCATCCCTCTCTCTCTGTCTCACATTGTGCTGTTGCATCACTTCATTGCCTGTATTTACCTCGCTGCCTAATCTGCTGTGAAGGTAAGGGCCGAGTGTCTGCGCTCTGCTCAAAGCCCAGTGAAGAAGAGTCTGGAGCTTTTTCTGCTGACTTACACAAACCAGGAATTTAAAGAATAAAATCTAATGACTAGTAGAGAAATGAGTCTACTGATGCTAACAAATCTGTTTGTTTCATGTACAGTAACAGTCAAAGGTTCAGGCATAAAACACGCAGAAAAATCAGAGTGAATACCAAACACAGAAGAACAGCATTAAGACAGTAAAGTCAAAGAGGTCTCGTGGTTTGTTCAGATGCAGCTTTGTGAGCCCTAAGCTGTGCCACCCTGTTCTTTTCTCCTCCTCCTCTTTTTCTCCCAAACAAACCACACTGTTCAGTCTTTTTCTAGCTGTATTATCACGAACTTCAGTATTTAACATGCTAACTGAGGCATGTGCGGTCTATGATGTTTTGTTTTTGTTGTTGTTTGTTTTGTACAGTCTTGACTTTGGTGTGAATTTTCTGGGACATCCACTCACGGGAAGAATGTGGCATTGTGTGAGCACACACCAGCAAACTGCCAAAACTTCTGCTTTATAGACGTGATCACACCTGCTAATTAACAATCAAGTTCTTAACTCCAGACATATGAAAAGTTCTGAGAGATCTGAGAACCTTTACTTTTTGATCCGACTTGATGAGATCTGCTCAATATGTGGCATCTGGCTATTATGGTGATGATGTTATATAGTCTGAACCCAGTATTAGATAAAAACGAACAAAACAGAAACAAGCATTTTACACTGTAGATTCCAACCAATCACGAGAAAAACACCCCAACGAGAGAGCAACCATCAAAAGATCGGTTTGTGATCCAAAATATATATTATTTGTGTATAAGTTTATACCTAAAATGACCCAATAACTGTCAGATTTCACAGCAATTCCAGATATTTTAAGCTTCATCCATACTTTGTTCATGGTGTAAATTCAGATATCTGGACAGCAGAGCCTGTCATCAAAAACTACAGGACATTGAAATGGAATAACTTGAAGGAGTCAAGCACCAAAAAAATCCTACCAAATATTTATTATCAGCAGGATGAAACCCCCCCTCTCTGAATTTGAATCCCAGCTTTTTGGCATCTTAAGGCATCCTTTAAGAATGAAACTGCAGACTCAGCTCCAGCAGTATTGAGCTGCTGGCTTAACACGTAGAAGTGACTAGTGTGACCGACAAACAACCACTTGTCCTCGATACATTTATCTGTGCAATATGAAAGGAAAACGCAGACAGAAACCAGGACGTGCGTCGTGTAACTGCAGTGTCAGTAAATTTGTGATGTTACTATTAGAGGATGACCTGAAGTCACAGCAGAAATCGAGTTTCATCAGAACAGGTAATGCTGTTCCAATCTTCTACAGTCAGCTTCCTGTTCCTGCAGGAGCAGCACGCAGTGTGGCTTCCTGCTGCTGCGGATCATCTGCCTTAAGGTTCAACATAAAGATGCTCTTTGTCAGACCTTGGTTGTAACAATGTGGCCTTCTGATGAGCTCGAAGCAGTCTGACCATTCTCCTTTGACCTCTGGCTTCAACAAGGCATTTTTGCCCAAAGAACTGCTGCTCCGTGGATGTTTTCTGGATATTTTCCTTTTTTCAGACCATTCTCTGTAAACCCTAGAGATGGGTGTACGGGAGAATCCCAGCAGATCAGCCTCTCTGACACCAACAACTAAGCCTCTTTCAAAGTAACTTACTGTAAGTAACTTTGGATTGGTCATATGTTGCTGATACCCTTTCATGTGAACGTGCAAAAAACAGATTTAAAAAAGAAAATGTTAAACCATTGTTATAAAGACTTGGAGGGAATGGATCTAAATACACGACACAGGCAGGCTATATAGAGTAAAGGAAGCCGGAAGTCCAAAAGAGTCATACAACAAGAGTTTGTTTAAGCTTCTTGAAGACGTTTCATCTCTCATCTGAAAGGCTTCTTCAGTTCTCAAACCAAATGGAGAGACGCAGGTATTTAAACCCCAGTGGGCATAGTCCCCTGGGGGTGGTTATGACCCTCTATTGCTCATGCGCATAATCACATGCGCCAACGTGACCTATTGAGGTCGCTGGAACAACGGTGTAACAAAGTCCCAAACTGGCTTCATGCAAACTCCACACAGAAAGACTTCGGCCAAGGTGGATTCGAACCTAAGACCTTATTGGTGTGAGGCAGTGTTAACCACCACACTGCCCGAAAATAGATATAACAAACAAACAATAAAACAACAATACAATGATGGCTTTAGATTCTAAAAAGTACCCAAAGCAAATGGAGAAAATGGAGAGAGGGATTTCTCCATGTCTTTTTGGATAATAAAGAAGGAAAATGTGTAATACTGTATAAATAATGGCAAAGTATTAAAACATTAAATCGATGGAAATCCACACACTCCATAATCACAAACTGTCCCTGTGAGGATGCAGTCAGACCTCCTCTTACTGTGAGTTGTTATGTCACGAGTATATACAGTAGTATCTATTCTCAATGGGGCCAAACTGGACTCACTATCCAGGCCTTTTTATAACGCTGTCACGGTTGGCCGTGTGGCAGGAAGGAGTGGACCCAACAGCTTTTATCTGTGGAAGGTTATAATGAAAGAAAACTTGAAAAACCAACAAACTCTCAACCAAGGCTGTAAACCATGAAACACAAGCCTGGGAGAAACTGGGGAACAGCAAGCAGAGGAGGGGTGCAGACGACAACGCAACAAAGAACAGAGAACAACTGCAGGGAGACAGCAGGTCGATCAAATGAAACTAACTCAAAGGAAGCAAAACCAAACACAAAGTACAGGGAACACGAGACTGTCAAAATAAAACAGGAAGTGACCAACCATGACGCGCACACAGACTTAACAGAACACGAGGAATAACAGACACAAGAGACACCACAACACAAGGGAGGGAGACGGAGGGAAGGGAAGACTAAACACCACACAAGGAAACTAAATACAAAAGGGCAAAGACACAGGGAAAGTGAAAACTTAGCAATTTATATTAATTTCTGAGAGCAAATATTCCAACAACTAGAGGAAAACCTATAAAAAAAAGTCCCTAAAGTGTCACCCAAAACACAAAAACTGAAAAGAACTTGCTGCTTTTTTATTACATTTTCATGTCACCTATCTTGCTGTACTGCTAATCTCATCTGAAGCATGACCTGCCTGTCCAATGTCAAAAAAGCCAAAAACAAATGGTCACCATGTGAGTTCTTTTAGAAACAGTCGTCAGTGATGCCAGTTGTGCTCTGTGTCAAGCTGGTCATGAATTCTGCAGCAGTCCAACTTCAAACTTCAAACTTCTTTATTAAACCACCGACAGCAACTACACACAGGTGTACAACATCACAAAACATCACAAATCACACGAGTGCAAACAAACAAATAAATAAAACCCACAGTGAAAAATGCACACGCCAACAAGAGGTGTCATACAATCATATAGCAGCAGGAACAAAAGACCTCCTGAACCTCTCAGTCCTACAGCGCAGCGACAGGAGCCTGTTACTACGGCTACAGCTCCCACCTGCCGGAGTCTCATGCAAAGGATCTTTGCTGTAGTTAAGGGCCGTCTGTGTAAGTCACCTCGCCCTCTTCTTCAGAGACGCACTCTCTGATCAGCTTATAAAGCTCGTTGCAGTCTTTTACAGTGATGCTGTTTCCCCAACATGCCCCCCCCCCCCAAAAAAAAAAGCCATTCCCACAAAAACTTGGAAAAAAGG
>VOQJ01047495.1:0-11421 GCA_015052665.1 Apistogramma diplotaenia | reverse complement strand
GGGGGGTGGGGGGTGGTGAAAAAAGGAAAGGGCTGGGGGGCACACTAAAAATAACAAAACAAGTCTTTTCATAGAGAGGGAAGCCTAACAAGGCATCCAAGTGGTAAGAAATAAACTGGATATGGGTAAGGGTATTTTCTTGGTTGATTTAATACATGGATCAAAACCAAACCGCTAACATCGTCAATAGTAACAGAAAGCTAACACAAGAAGATTACAAGACCCGAAAATGTAAATTAACAAACTTTAAGGATTTAACTGTTTTAAATCTGCTGAGGCGCACGAAACCCACTTAGGCCACAAACGTCACGTGACTTCCGGTATCGAACAACAACTTCCTGTGGAGGTCCGGAATGGAGTTCAGGTATGGCGGCGCCCTGTTGCCTGCAGCCAGGTACTCTTGAACAAATCACACGTCAGCCCGTCCGCTGCTTGCAGCTGTTGGAACCACAGAAGAAGACGTCCTCTCCTGTGATTCGCTGCCCCCTTCTGTCTGTCTCAGGTCTAAATGGGGCTCAGAGTCTGGCGCTGGTACTGCGTGAGCTCCGGGTGCCACACGTCCACGATGAAGATGAGGCGGCGACTGTCGGCCTCCTGCCAAACCTCGTGCTCAAAGGAGTCGTCAAAGATAAGGACTTTACCTTCCTCCCACTCCCTGCAGGAGGACGCGAAGAAGAGTTTAGACGTGTCAGCATGACTTTAAAAAGACAAGGAAAGATGTCAAGGAAATAAGAGAAGGAAAAGAGGTTATAAAGAAGGCAGAAAATAAGAAGAGATAAGCAGAGGAGACAAGGAGAAGAAGTAAAATGAGGAGAGAAAAGGAGACAAAGATAAGTAGGAAACAATAAAGAAAAGGAGTAAAACATACAAGCAAACAAAACAAGGATGGAGGAAACAAGGTAAGCAAAGGATACAAAGAGGAGCATGAGATATGGCCCAAAACAAGGAAAGGAGACAAGGTTATATATATGTGATGAGAGGAAAAAATGACAAGGAGAGGAAACAAGGAAAAAAGACAGTGAGAGGAGAGGACATAAGAGAAGGAGAGAAGTAAGGAGACATGAGACAAGGAGAAGAAAAGGAAAGAACGAGAGGAGACAAAACAAGGATAGGAGGAAAAGGAGATGGAGAGGCGGTCAATGAGGAGGCTGATGAAGGCGAGCGGTGTACCGGGTGTCATTGGTGCAGCGGATCCTGCAGCCATGTTTGGGGATGATGAGGCCGAGGTGCATCCTCAGCCGGCAGTTGGTCGGTCCGGTGTGAGGCCACACGTGGGTGCCGGGCTGCATCACGGAGAACTTAATCTGCACGGAGACAGGAAGCAGATTAAACACTCCGAGTTGCCTCCGATCGTAAAACGCTGTGAATCTGCGGATACTTCCAGCTGTGAAAGCCGGAAGATCAGATTAATCAGCACTGCTTCTTTAGGATTAACCTTCACAGATTAAAGTGAAGAGAGACTCCTCATCCTCAGAACCGCAGCAGAATCCCAGCTTTTCCCACCTCTGTAGCAGCATGTCTTCTGTGACTGCCTAAAAGTACTACTATGGCAAGCCAACAGTGCCAAAAATCTGCTTTTTTTGGGTTGTTTTGGCCTTCTGTTTGTTGCATTACTATCGGCCCCTGCTGTTTACAAATGTAATTCTAAACACTGCCAGCCCTTTAATAAACCTACCAAAAGTACAAAGAACTGCAGTTCCTCTACTGACCACTTGAGGCTCCCACAGTGAGTCACTCCACATAGATGGCCATACCCAGATTAACAGCAGAAATAAACACGTTTTCTTCTGTACCTGTCCTCGCTTGCAGCCCGTAGCTTCAGGGAATCTCTCCAGCAGCGAGCAGGTTTTCGGGACACCCTGACAGGCATTTCCAACTTTCCTTCCTGAATGCACACAGGAAGAAATTATGATTTCATAAAGTGAATACAGAAAAATAGCTTTGAGTCACATCTGAGACACTTTAAATCACAAAAGCACTCTGGTCTCCCCCCGCACCCCCAAAGACGTCTTCGAGCAAAAGGAAAACTAATATCTGTAATAACATTATTGGTCATTTAATTAACTGGACATCAATTTACCCAAACATAGGAGGCATTCTTGCATCATACAGCGAAGGCAGTGATCTAGTCTTTCATTTTCTGACAAACTCACTGCCTTCACTGTATGACGCTCAGAGTAGACTCTGAGGCAGGAAAACCCCTGAATCGATTATAAAATATCAAATTTTCTGTGTACCTTGCTGCCAAAGCGTATACTGGCCCCAGTCTCCTTTCTCCCGGAGGTTTTCCTCCTCGGGTACGAAGTGCCCAGTGTTCTGGTCCATTACAGCCAGAGCTTCATCCCTGATGGTTTTCCAGTTCCTCTCCAACATCTGAATATGCCACACAGAAATTATTCTATACTTAAAACACATACATTGTACATGTGAATGCTTCCACTGTACAAGAGCGCACCTTCACCAGGTCCATGTATCCGGTGTCTTTGGCAGTCCACCAAGGCTGAGCCTTCAGGCCGTCTACGTTGTAGAGCGAGCGCTGCCACACTGATGCAAAGTGGCCACGTTTGTGACCCAGTTCGTACCAGTGATACGCCTGCAGGGAGGGTGGGCACGTCTTTAAAGGTAACACAGACTCCAGGATGACATTTTTCCGTGTACTGCACAGCTGCTGTTATAGGCCTGTTAGCTCAGTTGACACTGTCATATGTCACTGACTTTTTTAAAGTGTAATAGGCCCATGGAAGCTCTGCGAGTGAAGCATCCCAAAGGTAGGCGTTACTCACGCTGCTGTCTCCGACCCTCTGCAGAGCGTCTCCCAGGTGGAAATAAAAGCGCCCGTCGTCTGTTCCCGGCTCACCTGACTCCAAACCCTCCTGAAGAGACAGAAAGGGAAAATGTGGCAGTGACGTTCCTATTCTGCTCATTTCCACCTCCATAATCTTACTCTTTGACTCTGCTAGTGCAACTTTGCATGATTCACAGTTCAAAATAGGTGAGTGGGACTCCTGAGCCTGAGATGGACACATTTAGGATATCCTTTCCTAACTCAGTGTCTGGAGCACCTCAGAGAGTATTTGAGCGTACCTTCTTATATTAAAGTTTGACCATGGTTATCAGGAAAACAGACCAGATCTACTTCAAAGTCTTAATTCAGTAAAATAAACGAATTTCTCTTGCCCTTTTTTTCCTGATTTCTAATATTTCATATAGGTTTTCGGGTTCTTTGAGCCTCTGTATCACAGTCTCTGTAACACTGGTGAAAGCACAAACCGAATGTTCCCACATGTAAACACAAACATGAAGATGTGTGTGCTTACCCTCAGGTATGGTATGCTCTCTGCGATCATATTTTCTGACTTCAAGATGAAGCCATAGTGAACTTTAGCGAACCCGTCGCTGGGCACAACTGCCAGAACCTAAGGGGGCGGGGCATAGAGGACAGAGAGACAATCAGAGACCTATACAGGCAGAGAACCAGTGAAGTAAACACCTGAAAGGATTTGTGTTTGGTGAAGCTATTACTGTTCAGGCACCTCTTCATAGATTTTCTTGGCCCCCTTGTTGTCACCTAGCAACAGATAAGCGACGCCCAGGTCATTCTTCAGACTGATGTCTTCGGGAAAGATCTGAACCAGCCTTTCCAGTGTTGCCAGAGAACCTCTCATCCGACCTGGGAATAGAAGACCGAATCAGAAAAGTGTAGGAATGCTTGTGCGGTGGGTTAGCTCGGGTTACAGCATGGTGCTAATGACTGTCACAGGGAAACACGAAGGACGCTCACATGGCTAATCCACGGACACTGCAGTGACCAAAGAGCGTGGGCTGATGATGTAGACTTGTAACAAAAACAAGTGCACAAGAGTTAAACTGAGACATATTTATGGTTCCTGTCAGCATGTTCTGCTGTGAAACACCCTGAAGTGAGGGATAACAGCCTGAGATCTGTACCAATCCACGAAGGTTGCAGATCACAGTGCTGTGGCCAGTTAGCTCAGCTGGTGAGCATATGGGCTTAATAATGCCAGAAGGAGGCTTAACAATGATAAGTGCTGGTAGTGCATGCGGCACAGTTACATAACCCACTGACTTCAGTATCCACGTTAGGAAGCTGCAACCATAACCCCGGACACCCTACGCTCTGATCCCACCTCACATTCTGGTTCCCAACCACCTTTCGGCCTTTAGCATGACCATCCCACAGCAGCTGAGGGTGAGACCTCCCTGATCAGACTACACGCCTCACGCTGTAACAGAACTTCTTATTGTGAGGCTGCGTTGGTATTTATTTTAAGTGATGAGTGATTTTGGGAGAGCAGCAAAAAGGACGCATGCATGTAACAAAGCTGGACACCAGCGGTTACACCCACAACAGCTGAGTGGAACACACGTCCTGAGTGGATTGTTGCCACATGTCAGAGTTTCATCACTGAAATCTTTCTTTATGTGTTTTCCAGTAAAATTCCAGCATTCATTTCTTTCCTGTTACAGTTGTGTTAGCACTGAGGTTCAAAGAGAAGCTCCTCAGTCGGGGAACACCATCGTATCCATCAAGGACTTCAGATGTGGGTGGACACTTTCCTTTATGTGTAAATTGTTGAAGCTGGTTGTATCTAATGTACATCTTTACTACTGTGGATTTAAATGGATTAAACAAATATGTCATATTTCACACAGGTTTAGGGTGGAGTGACCCTGATCCGACTGCACTGGGACATCTCACTGAGCACAGGTGGAACAGTTACTGAGGGGACAACATAACTGGATTTGTGTTGCATTACTGTTGTGCGTTACCCAGGAACTGCTGCCTCTCAGCTCGTCTCTTCAACGTGGCTCTCAGGAGGTCAGAGGTCGCGTCAGGAAGCTCAGCAGCCTCCCTGTAGGTGTTGATGGCTCTCTGAAGCATGTCGTTACTGCGCAGCTTCTCGGCCATGTCGTCCTCGGCCTGCACACAGAAACGCGTCATTGCTGTTGCGTGTCTGACGCTTTATCAGCTCGCCTTGACGCAGGACCAACGGAGTACCTGGGCTTTCCCGTAGCGAGCGCGGGGGCTCTGCGGGTACTGCTGCACCAGCCTCTCAAACGCTTTCAGCGCCTCCTCCACCTTCCCCTGACACAGAGGGACGAACAAGCTGATTACACCATAAGCTCAACAGTGTTAAATATATGTGTTAAATAACAACAGCGGTCTTTACTGCATGGTCACAATATGAACGAGAGATATATTTTATTCATTGCTGCTCTGAGTGATTCTTCTGTAATGTGCGCGTCACTGCACTCTGCTGATTTGACTCCAGGTATTTAAACTCTTCCACCTGCCTCCCTCTCCTTCTCGCTCTCATTTCTGCTGCCTTTCATTCCTCTTCTCTCCAGAGCATGCCGCCACCTCTGCAGGCTCTCCTCCACCTGTTCCCTGCTCTCACTATGGATCCCCAGGCCAGGTGGTGTGACATAATCATAGCATTATTTCTAAACTAGTTTATACAGTTCCTGGTGGCTAAATGCACCGTGATGCCCATGTATAGTAAGAATGTTGGGGTGATGCTTCTGCCCAGGCTCTAACCAGCTGAGCTAACCACCCTCCTGCTGACGGCCCCATGTTTGGATCAGGCTTCAAACTGAGGCTGAATAATGAAGCCGACACTGACAAGCCTTTTGGAGAGAAGCAGAAAGGCCACATCAGCCCGTCTGTCTCTCAGACATGCCTTCAGTGCGACTTATTGTTTCAGAGCCGAAATGTGCTTCGTGTTTTGTGTCTAATTACTGACGATGATCCTGAAGAAAACCTGTAAGCATGTTCTCGGTGTAGCTGCTGCAGGCGCTATGTTGTTGCTGTGTTTTGTACCTTCTTGCGAAGCTTCTCTGCAGCATCGATTTCTGTTTTGATGGTTTTATCAAACTTGCTCAGTAATTTTGGTTTCTTCTTTGCTGATGAAAAGAGAGAAAAAAGGGGTGATGCTGAACACCAGAGAAATGAGATCCAGGAAGCTGAATCTGTGTGATGTAATCAGTTTGTACCTTTCTCTTTGAGCTTCTCCTCGGCCTGTTTCTCCATCGTTCCTGCAAGCAGACACAACCACAATCGACTTTCAGACATCTGGATCCAGATGTGTGAACCAGGACAAGATTTCACTCATGACAGTGTAACAGGATTAGCAGCACATTGAATTTAGACTTCACTCTCTCACAGTAAGCTTGTCCTTACAGACGTCACTTTTGTTCCCTAAATCCAACGTTTGTAGTAACAAAATATCCTCAAAGTCTCCTTGAAGGTGGGAAAGATAATTTTACAACCTCACCTTCACCCTCTGTTTCCTTTGGTGCTTCAGGCTGGTTCTCTGCTTCTAACACCGCCTCTGAAAGCAGATTGAAAAGACATCAGTGAAGACTGAGGTTCACAGCTTTGCTGTTCATGTTCCCCGCTCTTTTTCCATACTGAGCAGGAGTAGTGCTCAAGGGTGTTCCATCCGGTGACCCCACTGTCCTGCTGGGAGACTTCAATGCTCACATGGGCAACGACAGAAGTCCATTGTTGGACTTCTGCACAAACCACAGTTTGTCCTTAACGAACACTATGGTCAAACATGGATGTGCGCATGGCACCAGGACACCCTAGGCTGCAAGTCGACGATTGATTTTGTAATCAATTGACACTCGGGTGAACAGAGGAGCTGAGTGGTAACTGATCACCACCTGCAGGTGAGTTCTGGGAATGCCGATAGGACTGTGGCCTCACCCAGCAGCTAACGGGTACCGGCAGGCCAAACGGTATGCAGTTGGGGCTGTGGCCGAAGCATAAACTCGGGGGTGGGAGGATTTGAGTGAAGCCAATCTTTCAAACAATCAGGCGACTCAAGAGGGGAAAGCAGTGCTCTACTCACATGGTCTATAGAGCAAGTGGCACGCCTGACTTCAACTGAGGCTATAGTCTCAGTCAGGTGGTGGAAAGAATACTTTGAGGACTTCCTTATTCCCACTAACATGTCTTCTGTAGTGGAAGCAGAGTCTGGGAACGATGGGAATGACTCGCCCATTACTGGGGTGAGGTCCCTCAGGGTACATTATGCGAGGTCCTGCAGCGATGCAAACGCTTGGTCGTGGTGAAGAGGGAGCTGAGCCTTAAAGTGAAGCTATCGATTTATTGGTCGATCTCCGTCCGATCTACCCTCACCTATGGTCATGAGCTCTGGGTAGTGACGGAAAGAATGAGACTGTGAAGGGTGGCTGGCCTCTCCCTTAGAGACAGGGTGAGGAGTGCAGCTATTTGGGAGGGGCTCAAAGAAGAGAGATCATATATCTTTGGTAGGCCTGGTTTGATCTGGGCTTCTCTGCTTAGGCTGCTGCCCCCATGACCTGGCCCTGTATAAGTGGAAGAAAATGGATGGATGGATAAATTACATTAGAACATTTCAGAATATCAGTCATAGAAAAGGAAACAGTGCAGGCATCAGAATCCATCCATCCATTCCAGGGTTGCAGGATGCTGGATCCTAGCTGACAATGGTGAGGGACAGAAATTACCCCAATCAGTCATTGTAGTTGGTAAAATTGTGTCTTAAGGATGTAATATCTCAGCACCACACTGAATATTTCTACATGTTCAGAGCACTGATTAATCACAGGAATGTAGAGTGGCTGCAGATTCAAACGCAGACACATCCAGTCTTAATCTGGGCCACTTTCATGGCACTTTGAGCTCAGACATGACAGTGACAAATGTGTTGGCCCAGAAGTAAAAATAAAAACTGGGTACAATGTGTTATAGAAAGTGTTTCATGAGCCTGAAGCTGCCCAAAATGCAAAAATACCAGACATTTGGCCCACATGAGGCAGACGTGTAGCTGAGTTATTTGGCCCTGAAAATACAACAAATAAGGTTTGCATGTTTCTTTCAAAGCAAAAATAACTTTCCCAGTGCTCAGACACATGCTTTAGAGTTTACACATACCTGCCTCCTGTGTCAGTTTGGAGCTCGTCAGGTACTCTCCAGACTCCACTGAAGGACAGAAACCAAACCCAGAAGAACAGCACATTAACAGGGATGATAACTAAGGTCATGCCTCTCTAAGAGGAGCTGTTCCCTCTCTTCCTATAACACTTTCAGAGCTTTTAGATGAACAATCAGGAGCAGAATGTAGGAAAATACTGATGAGTTTATTATGGAAAATAATGGTAAATGGACTAGTTCTTATAGAGCGCTTTTCTACTCTAATTGAGCACATTTGCATTTACCCATTCATGGCACATTCATACAAGCACTTCCATCTGAAACTAAGTGTTTTACTGTCTAACATTCACACTCCAACACTTGCATCAGAGAGCAACTCAGGGTTCAGTATCTTGCCCAAGGATGCTTTGGCATGCAGCCTGGAGCAGCCAGGAATCAAACTGCCAAGCTTCCGATTGGTGGGTGACCTCCTGAGCCACAGCCACCCACTATCACATATCTCTGAGATTCTCTGAGACTGTCCCTGAGGTGCTCCGTGGGCCACTGAGCTCCACAAAGATCCATCAGGCCTCCCCGAAACCGCAAAACCTCAGTGAGTAGAGAAGTGAACTCCAAAAAACCCGAAACAAATCACAACGTGTGACACAACAGCCTGAACTCAGCCTCATCAAAATCAGTCTGCAGCAGCCGTTCCCAAAGTCCGGGGTGCTGCAGCCCAGGAACCAGAAACTTCCCCCGGCCCCCCCACTGTGAACTCTACAGTCATCAGAATACCAGAGAAAGTGATGGGTTCAGGAAACATAAAGAACACAGGCTGTTGTCGTGTGCAGTGCACAAACTTCAGCAGCAGAGCAGTAAATGTAGGTCAGAGTGATGAGTAATACCAAAAACTAACCATCAGGTTTAATTCATTGTTTGTATAAATGTATATGTAACTGTACACTCGGGGCTCACGTCAAACTGAATTTCTGTGATTCTTGCCCCCGCACCTTCGCGGCCCACCAGCAGGCTCTGTCTCAGTTTGGGACTCACCTGTGCTCTCTTCGTTCTGCTGCTCCTCCAGCAGAACTGCAACGACAAACAGAACCCCTCATGTTTAATCAGGAAGCATCATAAAGTTTCATTCTTATCTGTGGCCTCGCCTGCTGGCTCACCTCCTGTGGTGTCGATCGTGTGAGCTTCATCGTCTGAAGAGGAAAAATAAGCAATTAATGTGAAAGCTGTGAACAGTCGGTGCAGGTGAGGCAGCACAGAGACCGAGGCTACTCACCATAAGGCCTCGCGCTGTCTCGAGGATCGTCTGCAACAAAGACAGTCGTTATTCTCCACGATCACATGATCACATGTGCAGCAGCACACCCACGAGTACGAGGACGCAACATTTATGCCCAACGCTGACTTTAAGTGATCCGATTACATTTTCACTCGAAGGTCAACATTCAGCTCGGACCCAGCATTAATGATTATTTTAATAAATAATCTTTGATTTGATGCATTTCAGCTGCATTTTCTCAGAATCATTGCTTCATGTTTATGAGGACGAAGACTCCTTATTTGAGTGCATGAGGAGGAAACCTGGAGAAAATGAGTGTGGGTCTGTTCCCTCAGCTCCTTGATAAACTGAGAACACTACTGAGTTACCAATTAATCCCCGCAGTTCATCAATAACCTTCTCACTGATATATTGATGCACATCATTTAGTAAAACTGGTTTTCTTTGAAGGAGCTCCTTATTCATCCTGGTTTTCCTCTCCTCCTCCATCTTTATCTCCACCCTCCCTCCTACGCACGGGTGAGTTGAGCCCACTCTCTGACCTTGTCCCACCAAGCTGTCACTGATGTGGTGGAGGGCTAGCCACAGTTTTTAAAAACACTTTTAGCTGCTTCGAACTGCAGCTATTTGAAATCAAACTTTTCACCCCGGTGCTATTTCGGAGGTTTACCAACCTCCGAAATATAACAAAGATTTTATCCAAGACTTTTCTGAATTTCTGGCAGAAATTATGCCAAAATACGACAGTGTTTTAATCCTTGGAGATTTTAATATTCATGTTTGCTGCCTGAAATCAGACAACTATGTAGCCAGGCTGAATGAAAGATAAAAAAAGATCCAGATGTATTTTATTGCACTCAGAGAATGAAGAACTATCACAAAGCTGTCAAAATAGCAAAAACAAAATATTTCTCTGAGATCGTTTCAAATAATTACCACCGACCACATATTTTATTTAAAGTCATTAAGATGCTCTCAGTCCTCCTGATGCTCCCTCTCTCGTAGCATCTACAGGTTAAATAGTGTCCCTCCTGTCATGGACTCATTTGTTCACACATTTCCTCTCTGCACTTTTGATCGTTTTGAGCCTGTTTCCCTTGCTCTATTGAACCAACTCTGCCCCTTGAAACCCATGAGATGTCCCTGGACATTATCCCATTATCCCATATCTCGACTACTGAAAAACATATTTCATACTGTGGGAACAAGCGTTTTGTCTATTGTAAATAGCAGCCTAAACTCTGGTTGAGTCTCGGCTAATTTTAAACAGGCTGTGGTGGAGCCTATCCCTAAAAAACAAAATCTCAATCCTACAATCTTATTCAGTTTCAGACCAATCTCTAAATTACCCTTCCTCTCTAAGGTTCTGGAACAAGTTATTTTTCTTCAGCTCCAGAACTTCTTGGATCAAAATAAGATTACTGAAGTTTATCAATATGGATTTAAAACCCATGACAGCACTGAAACTACTCTTTTAAAAGTCTTAAATGACCTCTTAACTATTACTGACTCACAGAGGTGGCAAAAGTACTGACATTCTGTACTTCAGTAGAAGTACAAGTATTTGTCTTAAAATATACTTTGGTAAAAGTCAAAGTACTGGTTGAGCTTCTTTACTTAAGTAAAAGTAAAAAAGTGCATGCTCTAAAATGTACTTAAAGTAAGAAAGTAAAAGTATCAGGTTGTATAAACGTTGAATTCAGTGAAAAGTAGCTCTTTGGAGGATGTTTCTACTATTTTTATGTAAAGCTAACTGTACCTCATTAAATATTGTTGTAATAATATAAGAGAATACACGAGAATACAAACATTATTCAAATCTAAATTTTAATCCTAATGAATGCACTCAGCTTGAATCTGTTATGCAGGACACAAGCTGTGAAACTGTGTTTAAAAACAGCTGTTTCCTGTTGAACTGTAACATCCACTGTATTGGCTCTGCATGGGGAGAAAATCACAACTTTGCAGCAGGATGTGATCAGCTGACCTGCTGCTGCTCTGAGGTTTACTGCTGTGTGTGGATGAACTGAATTCAAAACTAACCCAGTATTTCACAGCTATCTGAGCTGATCTCCATTTAGCCAAGATTAATTACAGGCTGGATAAATGTTGATTCAGTGAATGAATCTCAGCATCAGCAGCTTTGATTCAAACTCATCTCTGCTTCACTTCCTGTAACTGTGAGCATGAACAGCCTCTGTGC
>VOQJ01047488.1:7520-37173 GCA_015052665.1 Apistogramma diplotaenia | reverse complement strand
AACCGCAAAAGCCACTAAGTGGACAGAGCAAACCAAAAAAAAAAAAAAAACCCTTAAGATGATGGGCTGAGACTTCAACAGGCCTGTGCTCAGTGGGGGACCAGGAATATACTTGAGGTCTGAGGGGGGGTGGACTTTGTAGCAGCAACTTCAGAGAAGATGGGACACCTCAGGATGAGGTCGATTACAGCTTGCGTGCCCATGTCCAGGTTTATGGTGACGTTCCACTGGAACAGATCTTTGTTAGACAGAGGGGTGAGGCAGGTGTTTCCCCCCACTCTGCTCTGACTCTTCCCTGATCACCAGGTCATATAACTCCATCTCACACACACGCGCACGCACGCACGCACGCACGCATGCACACACACACACAACACACACACACACACACACACACACACACACACACACACAGTGTAAGGATGAGCCACCAGCCTTCCTCTACTTTAATCTAGAGCCTCACCTTCCTTCTGTTTAACCTTTGACACCAGTGAAACACAGCGGAGCTCACAAACGCTTAACACCAGTATGTTCCCACAGTGGTAAGCCCTAAAACGGAACAGTTATATATCAGGATTAGTCATATAGCATATCATAATTAATTATCATCAGTGGCTCTGTGGTGGGGCAGGTGTCCGCATGTATATGCTGATTTGCAGTGTGTGCAGCGCAGGCTCTGATTTGCCTGTGTGTCTTCCCTGTATCGTCCACGCCGTTTCCTGTCTATCTCTACTGCAAATGAAGCTGCTGTGGCCAAGAAATCATATTAGTTTGAGCTTCCATGTCATTGTCTAAAACAACTATGGGTGGATAAAAACAATGGCTTAAATAATTGTGATTTTGTTTTGTTTTGGTCACTTTTTTCAAATAAATGCTGGACTGAAATTACTATTAAGATCAAATGTTTCATTTTAAATTAAAAATAAGATAAAGTCTTTCATTTTAAATAAAGTATTTTATTTTTTATATATTGATAACAGTTTTTCATGGAAATGAATTTGATTAAACTTCAGTGTATAAAGTGCAGTAATGTCAGTTCAGTATTTAAAGTTGTCAGTTTTTTCATCTTAATGATGACAGCATATTAGATGAAGCCTGAAGATGCTGAACTCATCTAAAAATCAGGTCAAGGAGGTTTTGACTTATTGTACTGAAATGTAATCAAAGGTTTTATGAAATTTTTCCAGAATTTTCAGATATCAAGCAGCAACAACAGGAACAACCCTCGACTGTTGGTCCCAGGTGGCCTTTAACTTGACATCTGCCTTTAGGCAGTATTTTTAATAATGTGTTGCACCACTCTACAATGACTCTGCTTTCAAACGCTGAATGAATAATCTAACTTCATTCAGGCACTATTGTGATAGTTAGTTATTCTGCTGGAGATTTGCTTGTGTTTGTCTCTCACTGGCAGTCCTTCACTTCTGAGCAGTCTGAAGATCAGAGGAGGAAAGCTCTTGTCTCTAAGTCCATTTCAGGGGACCACATGGTGAGCAAGGACTGAACAAATCTGCACACAGCACAGTCTCCCACTGCCAAACGAAGGCAAAAGCAACCCAAAACATCAATAAACCACACGTCTTTCACATGCAGAAATACCAAAGTATCCGTCACACAGCAGGTGGTGGGGCCAGGTCACCTGACTCTTCCACATTTGATCTCACACTGTCCTCCTCAGAGTACATGTGTTCATAAGGTGAGAATGACCCTTCTGTCACTCCCACCTTTGAATGCAGAGGCTGTTTGTGCAGACTGTAAATCATGTTTAACCATTTCCTTTCTATTTCTGTTTTGTTTCCTTTAACTGAGCTGCAGTTTTGGCTCTAACCTGCCCAGCAACCGTCAGTTTGGAGCTGAAAATGGAACTAGGCAGAGACAGTCATTATTTGGAAATGGAAATGCACAGGCACAGCACTTTGTACTGTTAGTGAGTACACAAAGGAGGGGAGAACATGCAGGTTTGAACCCAGAACCTCCTTTTGGCAACACTGCACCAGCGGGCAGATGATATCCGAGACTGATACAGAATGAAACTTGTCAGATTGTATTAAATGTTTTTCATTCATCTGAATGTAAACAGTAATATGAATATTCACCCTCATTTCTTTGGGCATCGGAACAAACACCGACCATGTCCTGAAAGTTCACCTGAGAATGCTTCAGTGGGAAGAGAAGTGAACTTTTCTCGTACCCCTATTTCTAAGAGTGTACACACCTCCTTTTATTTCTCCAGAGATTGTTTAAAGATGACATCTTTATTTTGGGTTTCATGCCTGAAAAGTTGCATCCATAGATAATCTTTTTCTTTGTGAACCCACAAAACAAACTAAAGAAGTCAGAACCTAACTCAGCATTGTGCTACTGCACTCTCCACTACGGGCATGCAGGTATTTGGATAATATATGATAAACTATTGTCATAAACCACCACCAAGGCAGATGTGATGGAGGTGACAAGAAGAATGGCTGACTGTGACGAGGCTGATAACAGCCCCAAACAAAAAGCCTGCTTCTGATAAAGGAGATAGTGAAGATAGATCCATTTTTCCAGGACACACGATGCTTTATTTTACACGCTTACGTGAGCAGAATTCTGTTCATCTTTTGATTGACGACCACGATCTTTATCCGACTTGCAAACTATCCAAATGCCATCATAATATCAATTTTAGCATGAACAATAAACTGGTTCATTGAGTTGCAGATGGGAAATTTTCCCCGGTCAGGGTCTTTACTTTGATCACCAGCTCAACAAGATGGTGATCAGATGCACAGCACCAACACCTGCGTCCATGTTGTTTGGCGATGCTCCACTGGCAGTCTGTCAACACGAGTGCTGATAGACCGCCAAGGTCTCCCTCAAAATAAATGACCAACAAACCTGTGGGAAAAAAAGACCCATAAGAGACACAGTCTATGTTGAGAAAAAGCCCAAACATGGAGAAACTGAAAACAAATCGAGGTTCACACAAAAGCATCTGCAGCACCTTTATTAAAGACCAAACTGTGTTCATTGCACATTGTTGCTTTAACATTTTAAACGCCTGGTTTCTGCTCTTCAGCGTCTCCTGCATCATCTTGTACACGAGGTACAAAAAGTACGTTAACAGGCAGAAGTTTCTGTCTGTTGAATGGTTAAGGTGGGAATTGCATAATTAACTACTGATGTAACTTAACTGAAACATTATAAAAATATTTGAATATGAGTATATGAATATAAGTTTGATGCTTTTGTTTCTTAAGTCAAACCTGCCTTAATCCCAGGATCATGGATCAAGCTCTACTAGATCAGATTTTCAGGGTGTCCTTCACTAAAACGTGTTCACTAAACATGATAAAATTCCAGCTGACCTCTCTACATTGTTAGTTTCAGACAAAATATGGGGAGTTTTTTTTTTAATCAGTTATACAACTGTGATTAAATTATGTAATTTTCCGGTAGTTAATTTACTTACGAGACCTGTGAAAATAAAATGGATTGTGTCCTCAGTTTGACTGATTCCCACCAGAAGAAAGAACTTCTTTCTACTTTTCAACGAATCTATCACTGTAACCTAGCAAACACACATTCTTTCAGTGGAATTAGCTCTGTTGCTTAATGTTGTTGTTGTTTCACTGCTTTTGCTGCAAAAACACCAAGCATCAAGCCACATGTATGATTCATCACATAGTCACTGATTTGAGCATTGCAGATCAATAATTCATAAGCAAAACACACTGAAAACATAAATGACGCCTCTTTCGTGTGCCTGTGCAGCCAGTGTGAGATGAGTGAGGTCTTGTGGAGCCAGCTCCCAGTCTGGGTCCAGGAGATGTACACAACCTCTGCTCATAAACGTGGGGTTTTTGATAAGGCTTGTTCTGAATCAGATGACCCTGAACAATCTGGTTGGGGCAGGTGGCCAGCTTTCCATGAGGCTGGTTCTACTAGACATCCCTTCCTGTTATAAAGGAGTTTTTCCTTCCAAGTGCTTGCTGGAGTGGGGCCCTCAGCATCACTCTGAGACAGGATTTTTCTAATTTTAGAAATATTTGAATGGGAGGCAGAGCATTCAGCTTTCAGGCCCCTCTTCTGTGGAACCAGCTCCCAGTTTGGATTCACATTTTTAAGATTAGGCTTAAAACTTTCCTTTTCAACAAAGCTTATAGTTAGAGCTGGATCAGGTGGCCCTGTACCATCCCTTAGTTATGCTGCAATAGGCCTAGGCTGTTGCCAAGTGCTTGCTCATTGGGGGGTGTTTGATTGTTGGGTTTACTCTGTAATTATTGTAGAGTCTTTACCTTACAATAAAAAGTGCCTTGAGGCGACTATTTATTGTGATTTGGCGCTGTATAAATAAAATTTTATTGAATTGAATTTTTCCAGGCTACATGAGCAAGATCTAAATTAGTAAGACACAATTTCCTCTCCACCTTACAAATTATCTGCTTTAAGCTGTGCATTTGTGAGTTAAACCATGGAGTCAGGCACTTCAGATTTGAGGCTTTTTTTCCAGAGGAGCCACAGTATCCAAAGTTGTAAGCAGTGATGATGTAAAACTATTAACAAGATAATCGACCTCACTGGGAGCAGAGTAGGCAGCTACTGTACACTGTGTGGGCACATGGCATTGAAAGCATAATGAAGGAATGATATCCTTGAACTTACTGTAGTTACAGCACTTTCAGAAAGATTTCTACACTAATAAAACTTGCTGCTGTGTAATCCACGAAAGTAAATGTAAATGTTATTAAGAAATGATCAGACAGGAGGGGGGCTTTCATTGAATACTGAAAGTCTTCAGTCAGGACAAGATCCAGAGTGTGATTAAAGTGGTGGGCAGGCTCCTTTACATTTTGAGAAACCAATTGAGTCTAATAATAGGTTAAATGTAGTGTTGAGGCTGTCATTTTCAGCATCAAGATGTATAAAGTCACCCACTATAATGATTTCATCTGACTTGAGCACTAAATCAGATAAAAATTGAGATAGTAAGTAAATTTTATTTATTTAGCGCTTTCACAGAAAAAAGTCTGAGAAATCCGACAGAAACTCTGAGTAAGGACCAGGTCCATAGATGATACTAAATAAACAAAAAAGGATTTTGAATTTTCCAGTTAGGTTTGGACAAGGCTATGAGGCAGAGTTTCAAAACGTTATCTGGGACTAAGTTTGAATGGAGGTTTTTGGCTAATCCTCTTCTTTGATCTGTGCTCACAGTGTGACTGACAGTGTGACTCGCGGGTGTTGATACATTTAAACGAACATATTCATTCAGTTGAAATAACCGTAAAATGTGCTTTTACAAAGTTTCATTGGATAGGAATGAAAAGTATAATTTTTAAAAAATGTGTATTTCCAATTCTAAAGTTTTGTGTATTGTTTTCACACAACAAATAGTATTTTACAAAAGTTCATTTATCTATCAACTTCTCCAATTCAGGGTTGTGGGGGCTGGAGGTTACTCCAGTTGTCAAAGGGCGAGAAGTGGGGTACACCCTGCACCAATCTGTCACAGGGTAACACTTGCAAACAGACCTACAGTCTGTTTAGAATCACCAGTTAGTGCAATCCCACACATATTTTGGACTGTGGGAGGAAGCAGGAGTACTAGATTTGAACCCAGGACCTTTTTACTGTGAAGCAACAGTGATAACCACAATATAACCATGCCACCCAGTTTTCTAAAAGGCTAAACTAATTTTTACTTTGACATAGACAAGTTATTATTTCGTTAATAGCTGTTGTTCTATTAAATAAATCTGTGCATATCATTATAACAACACAAAAATAAAATAAAACAGAGGTCCAACGCAGTGAAGCCTGGCTGCTCAGAGCGCCACAGCACCATTTGTCAGGAAAGCGCTGCAGCTGCTGGAGCACTTTAATACTCAGGAGTTTATGATCTTGCCCATTCAACAAAGTGCTTCTTTCCCCAGGGGGTCATTATTGAGCTCCTGACTTCATAATGGTGCTTAACATTACCAATAAAGGGGGGTTTCAGTGTCAATAAACAGAAGTGCAGATTTTTAACTGTTTCTGAGCAAAGAAGGCAGCTGACAGATTTGAATCAGAGGGGGTTAATCCAGGATACACAACATGAGTTCTGGCAGATACACACCCCTTTTCTGTGTCAAAGCGGTAATGGAATTTGGAGAAAGTAGCCCCAGCTTATGGGACATTAACCCTTGAAAGCATGAAAATATGCAGGAGAAGAGGCTGATATTTTTTGCTCATGTCTCCCGCTGTGCCTGCTAATCAAAGCAGCTGAAGCATCTCTGAGAGCTCCTTCCAAAGGTCCAGCCTTTCAACTTGTATCACTTTGGCTTGATTTGCATCACATCTAAAATAACACCTGATCGTATTTGCCTCCTGGGCTCATGAGCGTGACTTGTTGACGTTCTCTCAGGCTGTTGTTATTTGTCACGGCAGAAAGTCAGTTGGGCTTTCCAACTGCCGAGATGTAATCTCTCCGTCCTGCCTGCAGGGAGGACGTCTGCCTGAATCAAAGCAGCAAAAACTGATAGTATATTTTGCAGGTCTAAATAAACAATCATTTTAGTGGTTAGTGGTTTGACTTTCTTGTTAGTGCACCAAGTCTGTGCATCCAGCCCTGAGAACCACTGAAGTGCTCTTGAGAAAATATCAAGTGTCTCTGCAGTCAGCTATTTCAGCTCTTGGCAGGCTTTCCCCAGGCATTGCTGTCTCAGTATTTCTTCTACTTTTTAATTCCTCTGTTTTATTTAAATGATACATAAACTTGTTTATGCATGAAATAAAATCGACAGAATGGAGGTTTCGCTCATATTTATACAACAGCTTTTTACGGAGGGTACTGTTTCATCAGAATTCCTATTTGACATCAAACAAGTGGCTGTTGTGGTCTAATACTGCATGTATGTTATGTAAATATGTATTCAAGATTTCAGGAATATGTGTAATGGGTTCTCTGCCTCTGCTGCTGCTGATGCAGCATATTGCACAATGCAGTCACTGTAATAGTTTACAGTATCATCACGATGCATTAATGGATTACAGAGCCAGGTACTGGATGACCTGCTGTAAGCATCCTTTCTCTCATCGACATGTGAACAGTCATGTCTGCAATGCAAAGGGAATTTGAGTGATCTTGGGGTGGTTTTAGCTCAGCAATTAACAGTAGTGCAGAATAATTAACATTTACGAGTTTAAACTGGAGTTAAAACATTTAAACATTCATTTAAATGTGTTTATTATCAAAGAAGTTACAGGACAATGAACAGTGCCATTAAGTGCCCATCATGAAATAAAGTGCATTAATTCATCACGCAGTACTTCACATTCCCAGTCAAATAAAATAGAGAGAAGCTCAAAGATCCACTGCTCCCTGTGAGCGAGCACTGGTGATGAAGCCCACTTCTACTCAAAGGAGGCAAAATGTTTTTCATGAAAATCTATTTCACTTTGAATCTGTAACTTTACAATATTATCTGGGCAAGTACAGTAAAAGGTCGCTTCCTGCTGGAGACACAACTCTGCTTTGGGGATGCATCATGAAGGCGGCCCCTTCTGGCAAAGGACCAAACCATTGCTTAACATCCGGCAGGTCACAGACAACTGATCAACGGTCAGAGCTGGGGAACGTTATGACTGGCTTGCATCCTAGACAAGCTCCTAATCTGAAGTAGCACTGCAAAGCTCACGAGGTTGAACAGGAGTGCACATGATGTATGTAAGTCAGTGGTGCAAAGCCATGTATGAATGGGCTGGCCAACATGTTTAATGTACAAAACAAAACCAAAATGATGACACCAATAAAGATGTGGAGCACGTGGCAACAGAGGCGGCGTCACGGGAAGAGGCAGCAGCAGGTCCAGGTGTTCTCTGTTCTGTGTGTGTTCTGTGAGCACAAAATAGACACAGCACTGCATTAAGAAGGCCTGAGGCCATAACCATTACCTTCCACCCTTTTTTGTTTAACGTTCACTTGCATGGAACATCCATATGGAAAATTTTGAACCGCACAGCTGTGTGAGATGTATGAAACGTCACTTGAAAGTTTCAATTCAGTACAAACTTTCTAAAACGTATCCATTTAGCGTGCAGCCCAAACAGCGGAAACCAGGTGGATGTTTTTTTTATTATTATTATTTTCATGGATATCAATGTTTTCTTTTCAAATACTGTCAGTACTGTATGCTAACAAAGTTTCTAAGGCTGACATTTACAGCTACAATAATATATAACCTGTAGAAAGTAATTACAGTCGTTACATAAACACAAAGGAGATAAATACATGTGGAGTTTACATGCACATGCTAGTAACTCCAGCACCTCTGAGCTGCCTCTATGCTTTGGTAAATCTAACATGGATTCACGTCATTAATATTTTGTTTGTTTTCTTTCTGTTGTTTGCTTTGATTCTGGGGTTCAGTCCATGCAAATGAAAATATTTAACCACATCTCACTTCAGGATTCACAGGACGAACTTTAAACCTGGCATTTTCAGTTACATGACAAAGCAATTATCCAGCTCCTTCAATCCGCAGGTGCAACTTTGAAAATATTTACTTTGTTTCCTTCAAAGTAAACTTGAATTTTCCAACAGTGTCGAGGCTGCTTTGTCAAGCACTCTGCACCAGTTCATCAGTACAATATCTGTCACTGTCAAAGCAAAGCGTTTCAGATATCTATAACATTGTTGATGTCTCACAGATCCACCCTCAGAGCATGACTGATACGTTGTTTGTGCAGTAAAGTACACTAAAGCCCGCTCCCGTGGCTTTGTGCTCAATCCCCCTGTAGCAAAATGTTAGAGCAGGTTGGCACTTGCTCAAAAATAAGATACAATATTGCAGTTTATCAAAGACGGCGCAATAAAAGAAAGACTCCTCTGAGGCACCTCTCCCTATAAAACAACAAGAAATAAAACAGCTCAGGTGTACTCATTCAACATCATTGTTGAGATGACAGCTTATTCTTTTGGCAAGCGAGTGAAAAGGGCCTGTTGCATGCTTCTCTGACACTTTTCATTAACACCTGCACAAAAGCAACAGTGAAAGACCAGGACGAGGAGGGGTTAACCTGATCATATCCCCACGCTCATTCATCACAGCCAAAGGTATCTGCATCATGCATTAGAGTCAATAAAGCTTTGTGAAACTGGAGCTGATTTCTTGCTAAATTCCGCCATTAGTCACAGGCCCATATTTCAGGATTAACCAATCCTAAAAGGGGTAATTGTTGCACAAGAGAGGTCTTTTAAGTCTGTCTGAAGCTGTGTGCACTGAGTGTTTGTTTAGGTATCATTTTTTATTTTATTTTTTTTGGAAAAACCAAAGTGTCTTTCAGACACTTTTGGACTGATAAAATTCCTGAGTTTGTGGCCTTTGAGGTTTTGAACGATTCCTCTGTGCGGACAAAAAAAAAGGATATCAAAGAGAAGCCTGATAAAGAGTTATGTTTAAAAAAGTCTAATGGTTACCCTGTGAAAAAATTCAGTTGTCACAGGTCTGCTTGCACGTTTTTCCCCTTCAGTGCTCAGCGTGGCCCGATCACGTTTCCTCAGCGCGGCGAGGTGTGCAGAAGACAATGTGACGCCCGAGAGCCACTTAAGATCCCTGCTGACATTTGATAGAAGCCTTAATCGTTATTTTGGGGCGAGTGGGACGACGGCGCCTGTGGGAGCATCGTCACATCAAGCTGTTTGCATTAAAACTCAAATATGTGTCATGCATGTTAAATCTTTGCAACTGAGGGAATTTTTCAGCACCCGCTTTTCCCACAAGTGAAATCACTGGGAAATAGGCTGTTATTTGCAACCCTATCCCGTTTGATTTCTCTCTGCAGTGAAAGGAAATCGTTCCCACTGAGCAGTGTGAAACAAGTAAACCATAACATTTGGTCAGTCGCTCTCGTGTGGTTTTAGAGAAAACCAAAATATCTCATTCAGGAACAGGCTTCCACAGGCACGCTGAACTTCAGCTGAACTGCTTGTTAATGATTATAACCTTGATATATGTGGGTACATATTGTAAATGAGGGCACACTTAGGAAACCACAGGGGCCTTGTTATGCTTTTGCTATTTTCTTGCAGCTTAAGGAGGTCCACCTGTTCCCTCTTAAGTCACACCGTGTTACTGTTAGCTCAGAATATTTTAAAGTAATATCAAGAAATGCAAAATTAGTGCTGTCAGCAAGTCTGACTAAACATCTCTGATCCTTTTAGAATGACATGAAAACACGGACGTTTTCTTTACTAGATCACTATTTTCCAACCACATCTGCAAACAGAATCAAAAAGATTTTTTAGTTTTTTTGAGGAACTAAAAGTTTCATCACATTTGTTGCTTTCATATTTGAGCATCTGAAGGTCTAAAAATAAATGACAGCAGTGTTATTAGAAAAATCCCTAAAGAATTCAAACATGAAAATGTTTTGGCTGTTTTTCCAGAGAGGTGGAACTATGCTGCATGTCATGTTGTTGTAAGACAAAACCTTTCAATGCATCTGAAAGAAGGAAATATGAAAACTAAAAACACTGCATTCATGCTCACTTGGAGCTGTATTGAGCATCTGGTGAGGACTTCCCTGCAGCACAGCCTGTATTAGCTTGTTGGTGTCAGTTCACGTGAAGCAGTTCTGTAAAACAATTAAAGTTTTAATTCCAAAGAAAACAAACTCTTCTTCTTCTGAAAGCATGTGTTTAGTCTAAAGTGAGAACTCAATCCGAAGCACCAAAACACAGATCTGAGCAGTAAAAGGAGGCAGATGTTGACGTCTAATAACCAGCAGAGATGAGCGGAGATGAGACTCGGCCGTTTCTTCTGTTTTTACTTGGTGAAACCATCACAAGTCTGATGTGCTTAACTAAAGTTACAGGAACCGGTTGCTTCATATTTTGTTTTCAGTTGTTGAATGTACTTGAAAAGAATTTCCACACATTCGTCTCCTCGTGATCAGATTTCTGTTCCTGTCGTGCCGGCCGTCAGCCACTGCGTGGGGAGGAGTGAGAGGACACAGAGACCTTCAATTTCTCCCACAAAGTCAAGAACTTCTATTTTAAGTTGTTCTTGCAAATTCTGATTATTTTCTCATCCACTCTCTTCATAATGTTTGTGCTGTTGTTGCTTTAACTGAGCCCGTGCTAAGCTGAAAATCACAATCAATAAATAATTTTCTGCTGTGAAGTGAAACTGATGAATAAAAATTACATTATGTGTAATTTTCCTTCTGAAGACACCTCTTCAGATATTTGACCTACACTTCACACTGTTGGCTCTTTGAAACACTGTGCACACTAATTGAGACTCGGAGTTCATTGCAGGGGTCATAAATCTCACCTGGATTGGGAACATCTCAAGATCCATCTGGAGGAAGTGGAGCAGACGACCCTTTTTAGCCCAGTAATACCAACCCAGCTCAGATAAGCAGAAAGTCTTGATCTGTTGAATATTTGAAATCATAAACTAATCTGACTCCACTTTGTTGTGGTTGTTCTGAGCTACTAACTCAAATCAATCATACAAGTCATATTGTTTTCCAGGTGTCCAACACTGAGCTGAAGTGAGTCTGACCTCAGTATGTTTCAGCTTCACATGACCAAAATAAATCTGGCAGTGTCAACAGAAGGCTGCCCGTTTGAGTATGAATTTAGTGATGTGAATTCAAATTCCAGGGAAAAATGTGTTTGTGCAGCTAACTGTTCAATCAAACCTGTGATGAGTCCAGCAGCATCTGCTTCAAATGACATTCAACTGATGTTTATCAAAAAAACATTCAAAAATTTGCAAATACAACAAAGAGCCAAACTTGGCAAACCACTGACACTCTAATGACCAGAAATATATTTAGAAGGTTTGTATCATCTCGATGAAAATACATCGTAGGTTATTCAATATTCTCCCTGTTACCTTCAGGCTGTTGCCATTGCTCTTTGTTTATGTGCTGAACAGTTATTATTTATGTTTTCCTGCACTAGCATGAATACATGGGATGTGAGCCCCTTTCTGAACACTTGCCTGATGTGTCAGCACCCCAGGGATAAAGACAGATTATGATAAAAAAACAAGTTGAATTAACATGAATCAATTACAGTGAATTTCAGATGTTCCCCTGCAGTGTTAAAATGTCAGCAGGCTGCTGGGTTTTACTGTCAGTAAAAGCTTCCTTCATCAACAGGTTTCTACTGGCCACATCATTATTCCCTCCTCTCTGCTTTGACTGCAAATCAAATTCCTCTTGACGACTGCAGTGGGCCTGCTATGCTCTGGCTCAGCGCCTGGTCTGTCTACGTTTCATTGATGGACTCGCACAGCAATTTGCCTGAACAAACTCAACCCAGCTGTATGGCTTAACCTCTGGAAAAAGCGTCACTGTGACAATTTCAGGCATGTTTGACTTTTCAAATGGATTTTCGGAGATGTTCCTTCCTGTGGCTCGTGTTATTTGAGTCAAAATAAAAATAGAATCAAACATACATGAGCACACCTCTTAAAGGTGGCATTCAGTTCATGCGTGACCTTTTAAGTCAAAGTGGAAACATGTCAAGAGATGAATACCAGGGTGCAACAGGCTTTGAATGTGTTACAAAATGATACCTCCAATAGTAATTTTACCATAAGATGGAGATGCTCAAATAGATCAAAAATGTACATTAAAAAAATAGAAAAATCTGTAGCAAACACAAGCAAAAGAAAATAGTGAAAAATGCCTCTGATGGGCAGCACTAATGCTTCTAGCACTGATTGAGCTTAGATCCTGGTTTACATTAAAACTGCAGTAATTATATTTTTACCATATCAAAAAAAGTACATGGAAACACAAATAAATAAACAGACACTTCTGAATGTGTCAGCACAACACTTTATGATAACCACGCATTAGTAAGCTGTCAGGAAATACTTCATCATTCATAAACATCATTCCTCTTTATTCTGGTATTCATAAACACAGATTTCAGTCTTGATTAATGAGCTCATTTATAATGTAATTAATTATTACAATTATTTTAAGTTAAATTATTACTATTATGGGTTCATAATTTCTTCATTTGTGCATCCAAATATTCTGTTCTTCATTTACTTTAATTTTCTAAACTTCCTGGAATGCTTTGATATAATACTTTATTTAGAAAGACAGAATCTATCATTTAAGTATAAAAATACCAGATGACTAAAAGGTTTCTGTGTTTATGAATTAGACACTAAGGAGGAATGATGCTTTAAATAAATGCTCTTAAATAAATGAAGTATTTAATAATACTTAATTAATGCTTAATGCATTATTGTGATGTGCTACCTAAAGGTCATACTATCTAGTGTCTGGCCAGATGACTTTGTGGTAAATTACTACAGTTTAGCTAAGAACACACACTATCTGCAGTCTCCAGCATCAGCTGACTTCCTACAATATTTACGTGGAATTTGAATCCAGACTTTGGGCCATTGCATTACTCTCCTTTTCTTCATATTTACTATCATTATTCTGTTGAAAGTGCCGACTTGTGGTTCATCTTCAGTTTTCAGATATTTGGCTAAAGTTCACACATGCTGGTTGGTCCCTGAGGCAGACAGTAAGATATCTGCCACCATTCATCGCTGCTGTTTGGAGGTTCTTCTGCTAAAAAGCTGTCTGTAATATTTCTACTCTTAATCTATCTTTGATTTGCCTGTCTTAGCAAATTAGTCCTGATCTTTGCCTCCATTTTCACTGACAAACTGGCGACGCCTGTAAATCCTCTGATGGGATTTGTCGGTTCGTGGGGAATTGTTTTTGGATCTGCTCTTAGGCCGGCGGGGAACTCCACCCGGGATAAAGATCTTTGCTCAAAGATTTTTTTCCCTCACTTGGGTTCTTGAGAACAAGTCCCATGTCAGGCTCACAAGCATCCATAATCTGTTTCTATTCTAAAGGTCTTGGGCAGGTCTTTAGATATTGGCACAGTGACACCACACCTTTCAGTGACCTCTGCTTGTCATTGCTTTAACTGAGATTCACCTGTTGCTTCCTAGAAAGACTCCAATCATTTCACCTAATGCAGAACCCCTAATTCAGAAATTATAATACAAACATTTGATATCAAAACAAATATATGTCCTTATGTTTGTCTGCAAAATGTCAGTTTGTGTGTCATATGATGAAACACTTTCTGTGAAATTGTGCCTCTGAATACGTATCCTATTTAAAATGTCATCTGTAAAGTCTTTTATGACCCTGAGGTCATAATGAAAGAGTAGATGCTGAAACAACAATAAAGCTGTTCTAAATGCTCTGAAAAGCTTTAACTTCTGCAGATTTCATCCTGTACCTGAAACCTTTCAGCTTTCACAGAACTGTGCCTAAGTAGACGGGACATAAGATAATAACAGGATAAGAAATATTTTATTTATCCCAAAAGCTGGGAAATGACTGTGTTACAGCAGCCAACTGAAGAGGAACCACAAAACAGTGCAAACATTAAGAAATCAAAGTCTCATTTTACACAATGTGGAGTTTAAATGTGAAATGAATCCAGGTATTGTGGCATGTATACACATAACTCGGGTATAAACAAGTTTTCAAGAACCAGTAAAAACATTAGAGTAACCATGAGGTTTATGCTTGCTGTGGACCCCCTGTCTTTCCCCTCGGTTTTCTGCATGTACAGCTGTGTACAGGAAAAATATTTTCCTCATGGTTTATTTGTCAATGATGCACCTTCGGTCGAGTAAATACTGTAAAGGCTCACATCCACCCTGTATTTTCTCTCGTCATGCTTCACTTTCTGTTTGCTCCAAACAGAATTCATCTGATTCTGTACATGAGATTTATTAGAATGTCATACAAGAAAGAATCACATCCCATTGTGCTAAAGTAAACATTTACTTTGGGACGCCTTGAATAAGAAATAAAAATAGCTGAGTTAAGTGTACAGTATAAGCTTGCTTCTTGGAAAGGTTACAGATGAGAAGTGGTTTAGCTACAGTAAGAACCAGTCACTGGCTGGCTCAGGCCATCCTGTCAATGATTCCCTTAATACCATAACAAAACATGGGTCTGACAAATATGACAGCCCCCTCTATTTGTGAACAAGTCATCACAAGACTCCCATCCAGGGTTAGAAAGTTACACACACATCAGTTCCGACACAGAGGACAAAAAAACAGAAAGAAAAGAAAATGTCTTTTGAATGGAGGATGGTGGGGGGGGGGGATTTGTATTGTGAGCAGCCTGACAGGAGAGAGGTGGGGCACTTTGACAAGCCCTTTGTGAGCAGAGGACTCACACATTAATTGCGGCACAGGGCAGCTGCCATTGCTGTCAGAGCGCTTTCGTACAGTGCCGGGTGAAATACCGCGGGCTTGAATTCAACAGCTAAATACTTATGTTGCGTTTTGTTCTCGCAAAGTGAGTGCTGAGTGTCAGCTCAAAAGATGAAGGCTGATGTATCTGAAGGCAGCGTCTGATCCCATTTGTCAAAAACATGTCTGTCATTGCCTCAGTAATGGCTAAAGCCCTGAAATCTGTCAGACTGCACAGAGCTGACAAAACATACATCATCTCCTATTTACAAACTCTGATAAGAATGGTGTGCATTACAGCAAGTGTTAACCTGTAGAAAGGCTCAATACTACAGCACTTTGTGGAAAAATTGCAAAGCAAAATTACTGTTCTGAAGTACTGTGTGTCAAATTTGGAGGCTCTAAAATAGAAACAGAAAAAATAAAAAAGACTGCATGAAAACACAAGACAACAGACAGACAATAGAAATGTGACTGTACACAGAATAACAATGGGAGCAGAGTTTGCATAAAGGTCAAAATCCATGTGAAAATACACGATAAAATACCACAATATATCATCTCTGTTAGCTTTGTCAGACAGGCCTTTAGTTGCAACATCCAGCCCAATGTGTGTCTGTTTCTGCAGTATTGCAACTATCACAACAACACAAATCAATCTAAAGAAATAATTTTTCACTTAACACTCACAGATCAACATGTATGTGGAGCCGGTGCACTGCAATGTCCTGCTGTGTGTTCATGCAGTTGCCACGCTCGTGTGTGGCTTCAGCCTGAGAACCAATTAACTCCAAACATGCTGCTAAACTCTAGCAGAACTACGCCTGCAGATCAACTTAAACACGATAATGACTTCTTATTTAGAGCCTGCAGAGACACTTAGAATAATATCCAACATTTCTCTGCTGTTCAGCACACGTGGCAGCAGTGAGGAGGACCAGACTCTGCCTCAGCTGCTGCTGATGAGAGCATGAGAGAACCCATAAACAATAAATGCTAATAAAACACAGATCACAGAGAGGGAAGACCACCAGTGTTAATGCCATGAATACATGAAGCTTGTAATAATAATAATAAATTGTTTATAAAAATTGGTTACTGGAAAAAACACGGTAAGAACCAGGACAGGATCTTCACAAACACACATCACTGAGCAGGAACAGACTGATCTTTGCTATAAACGGTCGGTAATATAACTAATCACGGTCAATAAAAAGGCCTCAAAACTATAAAGTACAGCCTTTAACCCTCCTGGATTAAAGGAGACCTGTTATCTCAATATATAATTTGTAGCTGTGCATCAATTAAAATTCTGAAGAATCCTTGTTTCTCTGCCTCTGTTTGCCTTTTTTTAGCCCCTTTTCTCCTTTTAAACTCATGTTCCTCTCATTGGCTGTCCATTGCAAACAGAAGGTGTGAACACCTGGTGTGCAGGATTTTTACATTCAGAGCCAGAGTTGAGTGCCTGAAATCACCACATGACAGGGATGTTTGCACTCACTGAAGACGCGCAGAAGCGTAGTGTTTATAGCAGCGTGACGCTGTTATACCTGATCATGTTAAACTGGAAAGAAAAACCTCACAAATCAGGTTCATTTATACAGCACATATTTACCACAGCTTTCTTCAGTCGAAGCATTTTTGGGTGATTTAGGGATGAAAAAAATTTCATTTTCTAGACTAAAACTATTCAGCATTAGGACTTCACAGTGGAAACAACACAACACAAACCCCGGTATGTCATTCCTCAGAGGAACCACATAACCAAACACATATTTCTTCCTGAACAGCCATCCTCCAACAGACGCATTCCTTTGCAAATACAGACAGACATGTTGCACCCTTCTTTACACCTTAACACCACTAACCCCTCTCCTGTGCATGTGGTTAAGATGAAGTGGTCTTAACAGCTCACAGATGCTTGCCGTGCGCTGATGGTGGGCAGGTATTCAGGGCTGACTTCATCCCCCCTGAGCTGCAGCGATTCACTGTGACAAGTTCAAAACACATGCTGGCTTTGCACTTTCAGCTACAACTTGAAAGGGCTGGAAACACATTTGGGTAAAATGAGCCAAACTAACCATTCTGCCCTGTTTGATCCTTTTCAGCCAATTCCAACTCGTGGTGAAAGAAGAGGACACAACTCAATTACAGGTGCCATTAACACGCATGTATCAGGAGCTGTTTCTGTTTTATTTGTACTTCAGAAAGTTACAGGCACGTCATGTTTAATGCTGGGCATTTGCTGCTGCAGCTGCTGAACCGTTTTACTAAATTTTGTAAACTCTATTCCTGCATTTTACATGGTTTTCTTATGCAAGAATACATGTTCAGGGGTTTACATTTTTCAGTGTGTTATTCTTATTGTTCTAACTTTTGTCCATATTTTGTAACTTTTCAGGCTCAGACTCTTACATAAGACAAACAACTATTTTAATTACAGACTAAGGAAATTTAGTTGCCATGCTGTGTGCTGCATCATCAGTTTCCCCCCAGAAGGCAAACCTTTTAAGAGAAAAACTAATGTCAAAATATGACTTCACTAGAACATCTAAAAATAGCTTGTGGCTAAAATCTAAAACATAATCTAAACTAAAAACTGAATTTGAAAAATATAAAAGAAAATAACTGTGTAGCAGCCACTTAAATAGAAAATACAGCAAATGCAAGTGAAGACCTAAATCCTTGCGTGGTATGATACAATAAGCTCATTTCTAAAATAAAGGTAGCTACTGTGATAAGTAAAGAATTCCAGCAGCTTGCAGTTCAATATTCAGTCTACAGAAATGTTCCTTTGTAGTAACACCTGAAAAGTCCTGAAGCTGGAAACACCATGGTCCAGGAAGTGTGGCTGAGAGGAAGTGATTTAAATCCAACACTGTATTTTGTTGAGTTTTGCCTCCTAAAATAACTGGCTATCTTTTTTTGGGTTTTCACACAAAAAATATTGAAAATATGATGATTCAGGCAAAAGATTACTGTCAAAAAATGACTTTCCTATCATTTTAGAAAGTTGACAATCTGTTTTTGCAGAGCAAAGCTGACGTTTCGGCAGTTGCCTGCGTGTTGACTGATTAGACATCAACATCTGTGCTCACGTGTAATCTGTCCAAAGATATTAGTAGGGTATCTTTGTCCGACCTGGGCCACCAGATGTCTGGCAGGCAGGCTGTAATATTAAACAGCGTGCTTTAACAATGAATGGCAGAGCACCTGCAACAAAGGCAACTACAAAGGGGCTTCCTCTGACAGCATTTCCTCTCTTCTCAGCCTCCTGCACGGCCCTTGCACCATCTTGGAAAAAGATCTCAGCACCGTTGCTCCAGTCCCCCGAGAGTGCTCAAAGGCAGCTCTCACAAATTGAGCACCGACAGGTAGAAAGTGAGGTTGCAGTGATGGAGGGGGGCATGGTCACCTGCCCGTAAATCTCTCAAAGTTTCCCTTTCATGAGACCCACTCAAAGAGTTAAGCAACAAACAACGGTCAGAGGGTCGGGGATAAAGTGCAGACCTGTCAGCTGAACAGGTTTAGGAAAATTATTTACAACACATCATACTGTACCGAGCTGGAAGCCTCTTATGTCCTAAACCATTTCAGTGACCAGACACCTGTATTTTCCAGCAGTCTGTGAACATGGATTGATTTTGAACGCAATAACCTTTAAGGATGACTAACAGACACACTTAAAATATTCATAACCTCAGACCGTCATGTGGTTGGGATGATAGCAGGAAGTGCCTGATGATTGGAGAAATGAGTTCTTCAAATCAGAACAGCTGAAAGTAGCTGATGCTCGATAGGAAGAAGGTTGAAAAAAATTACATTTGGTTAATTGTAAATTACTTAATAGTACAAATTCCTGTACTGAATATAACTTTAATAACAAGTCAGGAAGAGCAATATGTTATTATTATAAGCTGAAAATATAAATCAATGTGTCGTTGAAACCACTGAGCATTAAAACACAACACATCTTTGCAGAGTTGATGGTTTGCATGTGAAGGCAGAGTTAAGTTCTGGTATTATAGTATATGTAACAACTATATTTTTCTGTTTTTCCCTTTTTTCTCTATCTTTTTTTCTTTCATTCTGATTGCGAAAACTGCCAGACATGACAGGTGCAAAAAAAAAAAAGTTCTGTTATTATCACCATTAAAATGTGACAAAACTGCAAAGGCAACAGAACTAAGAATAATTCATTCATGGCTGACTTCATAAATGGGAAACATGAAAATTCTGTGCACCAAAGATGCCTACAATTGACATCCATGGAACATGTTTGGGAATTACATAAAGTTGGACCATTTCTCTTTTGATAAACTGGATTTTAGGACACTGGTCCTACCAGTGTGACAGCCCTATGCACCGTTTCTTATTTACAAAAGGGAATTACATGTTTGAGGGCCAACATGTGCTTTAAAAATCCTGCGTTCCTGTCAGGAGTTATGATTCACTGTATGTCCCCGAGTTCCACATTAGCAGGGGAGCTTCATGTACTGGGCCAGACGATGTTGCAACTCTTGCAAATGTACATAATCAATTTGTCCCCCAAAAACCTAGAATCCAGGCCTGGAGCTGTGCATGCCAATAAGAAATCACCTTCATAGCGCCACCTAGAGGCAACGGGAAAATCAGCATTTTGTTGTGAATGTGTGGATTCTAAATGCGACATAAAGCAACATGAAATTAATTGGTGGGTGCACTTTAAGGAACTGCTGAGCTGCTTTTTTGTGCGCCAGCCTGTTGGAATGTGAGGCTGAACACATCCATGCGGAGGTGTGCTTTTCCTGCCAGGTGATGACACTCTTTTCTGCCTACCGAGCAGGTGCAGTTGGTGTAAGTCACTGACTAACTCATTCTCTTGAGAACAATTTCAACCTCACTCTGAAAGTCCACACACACATCGCCTGTGCTGCTGTGTGTATATTAGAGGCCAGTCATTCAATGGCCCGTATTTTCACTAACCTGCCAAAGTCTTGCTGGTATTTAGTTTATTATATGCATTCAAAGTTCTAGCAGTGCTGTATGTTTATATGTTTTAAGAATTACCAAAACGTTGTGTATAATATTTATATATCAACTAGACAGTCAGCTTTTTGGTAACTTCTATCTCTGCTTTACCTGTAGACAGTGTAAAAGATGGCTGTAGCTTCTGGGTCTGAAAAACAAAGACAGCATGGAAGAACCATAAAAATCCATTATTTTTAATGCCCAATGGATCAAAAAGACCTCCTGTAGACATCTATGGGAAAGTGGCCCTCAGCTCTGACGTCTGTAAACTCTTTCCTATGGTTCACTCACACATTTGAGTTCATAGTTAATAAAAAAAAATGCTTGTTACTGTACACCAGATGACAAAGATGAAATCTCAAGGATTCATAACGTCCCATCTTTTATAATGTCTATGGCAAATGTTATAAAGCATGTTTTTATGAATGCACCCGGTTTTAACCCGTAGGAGTGCAGCTACTCTGATTACTTTAATTTCTACTCTTTTTTATCAGTGAAGCTTTGCTTTCAAGAAGTGAAGAAGCTAAAACCTAAAAATCCCTTCATTTAGCTTGAACAAGATCTGGGAATACAATTCCAGATTTAACAGTGTCTTTAAAATATTAATGAAGTAGTTCTAACTATGAGGAAAACTACAAGAACTCAATAAGAGACAAAAGGAAATAAGAAAAAGAAAGAAATTGAAAATAAGACAACCGACGAACTCAGGAAAGGTTCTTCCAGCTGCTGATATCAATAATAGTTTGAAAGTACTATGACAGTGAAAGAACAAGTAGTGACACATCTAATGTGAACTGTAACACTGAACAAGCACATTTGCTGCTATCTACTCATAACAAACATGGCCGCTTTATTATTTCAGCGCTGCCTGTCTCTGCTGTTTAAACAGCCATTCCATCATCCGACTCAGAAATAAATGAACTGCACCACAGTGTAAGCATTGGTTATTCAAATGGGACTCTCAAATAACTCAGAGAAAAAGCAAACAGCTCGCTGCCAAATGTGGCTCATGTAAAACTAATTATGGTGCAGCTTTTGTTTGCACCTGTGGGTAACGCACAGTGTGTGTGTGCACAAGCCCGTGCTTCCGTTGCCCACATATATGACGATCCCACAGAAAATTAATATCAATAACTCTAGAAGAGAAGAATGTGTCTCTGGAGCTTCACTTCTGGATATGAATAAAGATTTTAAAAAAAACATTTATAGATAAAAGTTCAGTGTTAATGCTGGCCTCTAAGACTGGATACATAAATAGGTTTAGTTAGCAATTTTACATCAAAATGTGTGTGTGTTATATACATTTTATGTAATGTATTTTTGTAGTTTATACTTAATAATGACAATATGATTTATAAAAGGAAATAAGTTTCCTTGTGTTGTCTTTAACTTGTTCAGATGGGGATAAAGTTATTTTTTATACTGATTATGTAGATTAATAGCTACTATGTGTTATAATATGGTATCTACTTTCTGCATATTGTTTTGAGTACATTTGTCTTCATTTGTATCCATTTTATGTAAAAATGAACCATTCATTTAACCTTCATTTCACCTGGATGTTTCATTGAGGTCAAAACTCTGTAGTAATAGTACTAATAGTAGTAATAATACTAATACTGTAGGTATAACTAATTAAATCATTTTTGCTCACCATACGGGAGCTCTGTGTGATTGTTCAGCACTTTTTTCATATTCTTGTTGCATTTATGAAATTATAGAAGTAAAATGAATATTACAGTGTGCAACCTGATCTGTTAGCATGCACAGGCTTATTTTAAAACAAATTAGCCACAAAGCTCTGCAGGATAATGTGAGTCTGTACAAATGAATTGAATCAAAAGAAGCCCACTTTGAGTAAAGATAAAAAAGAAAACATAAAGCAATTGAGAAACACTGAAGATGAATATTTCTGCTCACATCACCAGATCAGTGTCATCTGGCAGACCAAGGCTATGACATCTGAGCTGTATTAAAATGTTTGTTTGTTTGTTTATTGTTTTACTTAATTCACTATTAATTCCTAATGAATAGGCTTTATTCCACTATTTTTAGTCTATTATTACAGCAGGAAGTGGAACTGTAACCCTTAAGAATAGTGAGAAACGTAATTTTGTGTTGAACGGTTCCACAAACTGTCACCTCAGTTCAAAGCAGGTAGACATAATTATTAAACCTATTTGTATATTACAAAAGCAAAAGTGGCTACTAATTGTTGTTGGAAATGTTTGATATTTAAAAACTCGTGAAAAGTTTTAAGGCTGAAATGACTCCTTTACGTCTTTACAGAGATGAATAAAGGAGAATCAGATTCATCAAAGAAAAGATAAAAGAAGAAAAAAAAGAGCCCTTCTTTGCATTTGTAAATGAACGTTCTTTTGTTTGGCCCCTTTATTTAAAAACCTTTAGACTTTGAATAAATTGTCATGCCAGTGATTCACTGGAGCCTTTTACCGAGATTTTCAAGGTGAATGGAAGCCACAACCACTAGTCCTTTTACTGACAAATGACTGTGGCCAAGCCCTTTCCTGGCTCGGTGAATTTGAAGGGGGTGGTGGATTTCACCACAAACTTAATTAGGTTTGTTTATTTGGGTAAAATTTACATTCAGGAACCCTTTGCACATCCTTTATGAAGACCTAAGAAAAGGCAGAATTGTTAAGGAGGGGAAGTTAAGAACAAAGTTTGAGTGAGGTCATTCAAATGATGGGTGACCGGGGCTTTGAATGCCTTAAGAGGTCATTAAGATGTCACTGCTTACAGACAGACAGCTTACGCCAAGTGAAATTAGTTTTGGAAATGACTCAGTTTCAAATAATAATAACAATTAGTATTATTATTAATAACAGATTTTTGTTCTAAGTACTGCTGATTAAATTTGAAAACATTGTTAAAACAGACTTGTGATTTTGCAAATCATATTTTCACATCTGTTGTAAAGAAAAAAGAATGACAAATGATATATATATATATACATACATACACAGTTCCCCTCATAAGAAGGAGTCTGCTAAAAATTTAACATAATCCTGTTGCTAACATGATGTTAAAATTATGTCCTTCCTTGAGTGATTTTGAAAGTCTGACAGCACCAGTTTGTGGAAAAAGCAGGACTGGGAGAAATCCCAGAGAAATATTTTGAATATATTACCATCCCATAGCAGGCTGTTATCGTTATTAATCGTTATTTTAATTCATTTGGATACAATACACTTGATGTAAATGCAGACAAATTATAAACTGTGCTACATAGAAAAAACAAAAGAGGAAAAAAAGTCATATCTTCTCTGAGTTTAAACAAACAATGTTCAGCAAAAACAGCTTTATCTTTTCATAATGAAAACAAAACACAGTTTCTGATATCAATAAGATTCAAATGGCGCTTTGCTAAACCCGTGCATCATTTGCATGGCTTGCCTTTGAAACGCCACGATGCTATTGTCAGACTTGTTAAGTTGGTAAATGTAAATGTGGGCTGTGGCACTCAATCATTGTGCACCTGGCATGTTTGTTTAGAGCCGATGCGTGTGGTTCTTCGCAGGTGCTTCTGTCAGAGCAGAGCTGCAGTTTACTGAAGCATCTGCTGGTCACTGCCTCCATCTTGTGTTCACTTTACAGACAGCAGAGAGGAGAAATCAGAGACTTCAGAGCTTTAATGCTACCGCAGTGTCCAATTCAAACACTATCATATAATCTAGTCAGACAACATTTACTGTAACTCACAGTGTCACATGGAAACATTAAAAACATACACTGTTCTTTCAAACTACAAACAAAATGAAACCAATGACATAAAGGAGCTGTAAGGTTGAGAGTTCCTCTCTGATCTCACCCAGAAATCTGCATCATTCTATCAATTGTTATATATGATTTAATCACTTGACTGATTTTAAACGCTATACATGATGCTACATGAAGGAGAGGAGAGCTGTGTCGAGTTTAGAGGGATGTCTGAGGGGTGTCGTTTGTTGAATGACAAACAAACACACAATGATGCAGGAAATATCGCTCGTTATATGTGCAGGTGCCTCAAAATGAGTATCTGTATGTGCAGTATCTGCATGATACACAAATGCTTAGACTCAAATGAGGATTGTGTCTGTGTGTGAATGTTTGGAGGACTCCAGGCTGGTGCCTTGGGAGGGGGATCCTAATAAAACAAACAATGCAGTATGAAGTACATGTACATCAGAAGCATGTACTTCATAGAGCAGAGAAGATCCTCACCATAGTGTTCAACATAACATTTGTGTATTGTTGCTGACCCACAAAAAGGCAATTACTCAAATACTCAAGAATTATTCATTAGTAGATTTATAATAATGTTCTAAATCTGCCTTTGAAATATTTAAAATACAGTAATAGATAAATTAATTAAATAAAATACAATAAATGTAGTGGCGCATATGCTATGCCCCTCTGTGGACTAAAATGTTCATTTTTTTCACTATAATGTACTCATATTTATTCAGTACTTTTCTAGTCTTACTGACCATGCAAATTAAAGTCAAATTTTGATCATACATTCTTAGAGCACTTTATTTTGTACACTTCAAGTGTCAGCCTGACACTGTCAGGGTTCAGGGGCTGTGTGGTGAGGGGAAGGACCCAACTGCAGGACACAACAGAACTCAACTTTATTCAAACTGCTTTGTTAGCAGGAGAAGTAAGGAAACAAAAGGTAAAAACCAAACCTGGGTGAAAAAGGAAACCAAACTGACTGACCAGACTGAGGGAAACTGAACAGACAGGAATAAAAACACAAGTTCAGAACAAAGTGAAATTCAAATGACCTAACAACAAGAAGCTAGAATACCAAACTACAACAAAGAGAAGGCTCAAAGCAATAATAAAAATCTAAGAAACACAGGAAGAAACAACAAAACAGAATAACAAACTGAGACGCAAAAGCCAAGAGAGAACTCACCAAGGGGCTGGTGAAAACACCATCATTGGCCCAAAGCTGGCCATTCCACCTGTGCTATGCAGGGTCTTGCCTTCTGGCCAAAAAATATAAAGCTTTCATCCTTTGACATCTTATAAATCCCAAACCACTTTCTCACATTAAGGTAATAATTAACAATAGATCAGACACCAACAACAAACCCGTTAGTGAACCTCAGAGACCCACCGCTCTTGTACACACATTAAACCCACCTTGTCTCACTCCACCAGTGCCATTAAAAAAACATGCACTTCTCAATGTTAGATCTTTAGCAAATAAGACAATATTCAATATTCAGTTATGACAATTTCACTTGGACAATCAGGAAGTGTGTGTGTGTGTGTGTGTGTGGGGGGGGGGATCACTGTTGTATATAAAATCTTTCAGTTGTGGTCAGAAGTTTACATCCACTCGTCATGGGCATAAATGGTGGTGGTAATTTTGTGCTCTTAATTATTTATTTGAACTGTTCTTTTTCCAGTGATCTTCAATGACTTTAAAAAGAACTGGGTGCACAGCTTTGAATCTGTGCATTATAATATATCAAACCTTTGAAGATTGTGTATTGTAGACGTAAATAGAACAATAGGTGCTCTGCCATACTTTGTACAAAGTTAGAAAGGATTCAAAAGTAAACTAACATTTTCCAACTGCAGTGAAACAAAATAAGAACCCGTGAAAGTATTCCACGCAGTGCATATATGTGCAGTGTGTGTAACGTATTGCTCTGCTGTTACATTTAATTACAAAAGCGTATACATTCATGCAGTTATATAATGTTACACATGTATTTATGTATTCCGTTAGGAGCAGGAAAAGGAGCACTAACAGATGCGCACCAGCGCCTCTCACAGAATCAAATATGTTTGTACAACATTAGTTTAATATTTTGACAACTGAGACACAAAACAACGTCTAGTGCTGCTGCCCAAGTTTTGCATGAGTGGTGTAATGGTCCGATCGCTGCGCCAGCTCCCAAAGTTAGAGCAATGGTTACCGAGCGGACACACACCCAAAAACAACACGGAAAGGATTGACAGCGATTCAGCCAATCACCATTGAGGTAGGCGGGATTTCCGGTGACATTGACAAATCAGTAATGGCGACACAAGACCCAATTTAACATGCCAGCAAAACAACACCGAGGGGGAGTGAACTTATGGACAGCAGTCATATTTTGAAGAAATATTATTAAAATTCCATCTAATTGTCTGCAATCGTGGTCCAGCAGAAAGGTAAAACGATTAATCACGGTTCACATTTGATCAATACTGAAATGTAACTGCCGTAGGCACTGCTAACTGTCCAAACTTTCTGTAGCGGACACACTTCGTTACATAGAAACCAGAGCCAGCTAGCGGGCTATGCTAGCTGACGTTAGCAGACGGTTTAGCTGCCCAACGATCGAGCGGAGTGGCAACCGAAAACATCCCAGTTTAGGGCTTCTGTGAAACCGCGAGTGTATAATTGTGATACATAAGTTAAATGGTGTCTCTTAAAATGTTAACGAGGTCATGTCAGGTGCTTTACTCTCATGATAACTTTGATTTTATCTGCACATCCGTGATGGCCACCAGTTTTTGGGGAAGCCATGATCCAATCAGAGGGGCTCGCAGTCGATCGAGCTAACATTACTGTAACTGTACGGGGACGGGCTAAAAACGGTGACGCTGGATCGCTATAACGCTTATCTACGTGGCGCTAATTGTTATGCATCTTTTATGTTTTTCTGTTATGTATTTCTGTTTGGTAGATGCGTTTTCTAACGGTGCAGATCCGCTTTGCAATCATTATGCAGCTCTATAAGTCAGTCATTCTATGGCTGTTGATCTCCGGGTCATAGTGAGACTTGTTATTAGAAAATAATATTAAACATATGGCAACCCGGAAAATGTGCTTTGTGTATAAACTACAACCTCATTTTAAAGTATTAATTGTGAAGGACATTTTTATCTTTAAAAATGCCGTTATTTGCAGTACAATGTGATAAAAGATTCCGTAGAGATAATCTATAGAAACCACCAAAAATGACCCCGCACGGGATAAGCGGTTGAGAATGGATGGATGGATGGATGGATAATATATGTTCTATAAGTTTTATATGTATGTATGTATATATTTACTCTATAGTGTTTATAAAATAAAACTAAATGAAAATGCTCCAAAAATAAAAGCTTCTACAAAATATTGTCCAGGAAAACAGCCATGCAGTAAACAATGCCTTTTTAAAAATTTAAATTTAGTTCATTTCAGTTTAGTTTTGTTTTCGTACCATCAAACAGGCCCTTTATATTGGAAGGTAAAGACCCTACAGTAATTACATTAGCTTATTCTAATCAGTTTTAACTGTCTCACGGGAGTTGATTTAACCCAGTGGCTATTTGGGACATTGTTTACAAACAAAATGCGGCATGTAAACAAGTGTTAACAAAGTGAAATGCATTTTCTGATGATATGTTACTCATATTGTTTCCATGGAATTCAAATAATGTCAGTCTCACTCTCTTCTTCCTCCATAGCTGTCTGGTACCTTCACAGGTATTCAGTAGATGTCCACCCCTTCAGAGACATCAGGTGGTATGTCGCATCCTGGCCCTTCTCCTGGGGCGGGAATGTCCCCAGGGCCCATCTTGGGCCCCAGCCCTGGACCCGATCCTTCACCGAGCTCTGTTCACAGCATGATGGGACCAAGCCCCGGACCTGGAACACCCAATGCACCTCATGGCATGCAGAGCCAGGGTCAAAGTGATTACACTCAGGACAGCATATATTCTATGCACAAGGTACATTGTGCAATTTACTGCTCAGTATCTCTTGGTGTCACAGCAGCTAAGAGAAATTGTCAGAATATATATTTTATATCATTGTGGTGTCTTCAACAGGCCGCCTTATTGTGCCTGTATATTTTAATATGCTTTATTAGCATACTAATATATTGCAAGAAACTGCAGACATAAACACTAAAGTGTATTCATGAAGTAAATTTTTGCAGTGCCTTTATAATCTTTTTTTTTCTTTTTGAGCTTATATAGTGCACTGTAGTATCACCAAAAATTCCTATCATGGTATTTTTAAAGATTTTAGCAGCTTAATTATATAATTACTGATAGTACTGAGCTCAGGTATGCAGACAATAGGGTGTTTGCAATCAATATACATTGATCTGAAACACATTTGCTATTTTCAGCCCATGGAGGGGATGAATGACAAGTCAATGGCAGAGGCGATGCACTTTGGTCACATGAAAGGTGTGGGGATGAGGTCTCTCCATAGTGGCATGGGCCCTCCACAGAGTCCCATGGACCAGCACAGCCAAGGTTTGTTTTTCAAACACAAGTCCCTCTGCCCTCTAAGCAGTCTGTTTTAATAACTATAAAAGAAATTAAATAAAATTCAGACTTCCTCATAACGTATGTGTTAATATTAACAAAGGAGAAAGGAGTGATCGGAGTAAATGAATAACCTTCCTTTGTATTTTCCTCTTTCTGTTGTGTTAACAATTAAACAGCCTCTAAGACTCCATGTTTTTTGTTCTGACCTCAACGTTGTGAGCTAATACTTTAAAGCTGTGATGTGATTTTTGTACTAACAATTAAACCTCCATCCTGTCCACTTAAGGATACATGTCCCCCCACCCATCCCCCATGGGAGTCCACGAACATGCTTCAAGTCCCATGTCAGGGGGTGGTGGTGGACCTACACCACCCCACATGCCCCCTTCCCAGTCAGGCCCTATGATGTCAATGGATCCCCAAGGAGGTATGCCCAACATGTCTAACATGGGCCAGCAGGCGAGGGGATCTTCTGCTTTTAGTCCAGTACAGCTGCAGCAGCTCAGAGCTCAGATTCTGGCCTACAAGATTCTGGGCCGTGGGCAACCGCTGCCAGAAAACCTTCAGCTGGCTGTGCAAGGCAAAAGGAGCCTACCCACAATGCAACAGCAGCAGCAGCCACAACAGCAGCAACCGCAACAACAGCAACCGCAGCAGGCACCTAGTGCTAGTCCTTACAGCAGGCCTCCAGGTAAGAAGACACAGATTTACATTACTAATATATATTTGGGTTTCTTTGTTCTAGAAGTTAAAGAGGACTTTTAACATCAACATTTAAAGATAAACCAGAATTAGGATTGCATTTTTGGTTTTATGGTACATTAATGTGAGACTCGGTGCTGGGTACAAAGCTGCCTCAGTCACAATGTAAGTGTATAAGTGTGTGTTTGTTGCTTTATTTTTGTTTCTCTCTTTTTTCAATTTTAAGTGAATAATTACTGAGCCGCTAAAATGCTAGAAACTCATCGAGCCCAGATTCAAATGTTGATCTAACCTGTTTCGGCTGACAAAGAACTGAGTCTTGTTGAGTTTATGGTCTTATAATATGTAGAAAAGTGGAGAACAGCATGCAGCCTAGTAACCCCCCCCCCCCCCCAAAAAAAAAAGATATTTTTTTTTTTTTTTTT